>JASWJB010000086.1:0-138215 GCA_032433595.1 Conoideocrella luteorostrata
TACGCATAACCCCCATAACCCCCCCCCCCCCCCCCCCCCATCCTAGATCACCACATGAATCGCTGTAATCGCCCATCATCCAAGACCTGGCCATTTTCATCCTTCCACACATACGGCTTCATGAGGAAGATATACCCTGTGCCAACATTTATAGCAACGAACCAAAGAGTCTCCAAAGTTAGTCGCAAATCATACCGTCTAAAAAGTGTGACCATACGTCCAACTAAAGAATTCGGATTAACGCCGTCAAACAATCCATTCACAACGCGATGGTCGTGCAGTCTCCATGCCGGAATCAGTAGCCGCCACATCACCCATGGGATGATGAAATATCGAGGCTCTACAAGAGGTGCTGTCATGAGAGAAAGCGCAGTCGCCAGTAGAAAAATAAGCCCTGTAGAAGTCGAGACTGGTTCAGCGGAAATCACCAATGGATCATGCTTCCCCAAATCTTGCAGTCCTTGATCGTTTTCTGCTAATGGTCCCGCAACTTGATTCAGATCCTTGGGGTACGCAGCATCAGTTTGTCGTTTCCGGCTACCCAATGCTATCCAGAATGGATGGCTGGTATATGGACCCTCGTTTAGAAGGCTATGACGAGATGGGCATAGGGCATTATTACGAGGTGATGCAATCCACTCAGAGCAGCCAGCGAAGATGCCCCAGATCATCCACCGAGTGAGCGTGTATGGGATGATGAGCATGAACCGGACTGCATTGCCGCGGCGAATGGTGTGCCGGAATATATAGAACATGTAGTGCCGGTTATCGGCGAGGGTAAAGGGGTGTATGATTGTATTGTATTCAACCACGGTTGCGGAGGCGGCGAGAGTGGTTAGCTGGTATAGAGACCAGAGGATGATTTTGGAGCCGAATATCATGGAAGCTGCCTGTAATCCAGGAGAGAGCTGCGAGGAAGACCGGTTGTTGGAGCTGGATGGAGATGCGGCGCTGCTGTTGTTGCTCTTCTTTGCTTTTGAGCCTCGAGTTTGCTTCAACGACTGGCTGGACTCCGCTGGGGATGTTGGGCTTCGCGAAGAGGTCCCGTGATGGGGGTTCTTGGAACGAAGCAAAGGAACCACCATGCTCAGAAAGGAGATGGCGTATGGTGTCAACAGCGGCAGGGAAAAGAAGGCAAAAAAAGGCCAGATGTATAGTAGTTGGGCGAGGTGAATGGTGGCAATGTGGTTAGACTTGTCGCCTGTGTTGGGTGTGTTAGAAATAGGAGCTCTCTACGCGATATAAAGTGAAGATAGTGTTACCGAGGACGACACCGCCATTCCATACCACAAAGCAAACAAACGCGGCCAAAACAGATAGATACGGCCATATTTGACGCACAACTCGAACCGGATTACACAGAGCCGCAACCCCCAAGCTGACTATCGTGAAGAGCATGTCTGAAGTGGTGTCAGCGTAGTTCCCCAACGGCTCCGGACTGAATGCTTACCATCTGGCCAGGCGAGGCCCAGCGGTGGATCATGGATATCGCCAACAGAGTACCTCCAAGCATAGAACTTCAGCTGGTCAGCGAGGGTAATCATGAACGGCTGATCAACTCTTTCCGGTCGCAGAGACTTAACAGCATGAACGGCCTCGAGGCCACCCATCCACACTACAACCCAGAAAACATTGGTCTGTCTCATGAAAAGCGTAAGAGCTCCGAGGAGCATCGTGACCAAGTCGCTCAAAATAGAGCTCTTATCTCGTGCAACGCGTTTGAGGTGGTTCAGAAAGGACCCGACCACGACTGCCGTGGAGATCACATCGGTATAATAAAGACCCGAGAAGAAGAAAAGCAGAGGGAAGAGCGCGATATTAAAGGCTGTATGTATGGTATATGTTGAGATGGTCTTCGGTCTTCTTGAAGAGTGTGCTGCATATAGCAGTGATTCAATCTCATGACGGCACAGCAAGGCTAAGGATGCTAGAATAATCAGGCCCAAGACATTGGTAACGCGTAGGCTGCTGGCGCTGCAGTCAAAAATAAATGGCTTGCCTATGGTTCCAGCTGCCTTCTGAAGAAGTATGGAAAACAGGTATCTAGTGAGGTTAGTTCCTTTGCCTTGATACGATAAAAAGTAAAAACTGTAACGGTCAAGACGAACAGGCCTGGCGGTGTGGTGATTTTGTCATCCCAATCGAGATATTTGCCTTCACAATACTTCTGAGCTTGTGGGATATGAAACACCTCATCCTAAGAGTTGTTAGTTTGTTGCTCAAGATCTACAAGGTGGAGGTTGTTTACCAAGTATGGCTGTGAAACTGTGTGGGAAACTAGGGTGAGCCACACCACGCTCAGAAGCACAAGCAGAGAGAATGGCAGAAAGACGCTGAACTTCTGCTTGGTGCCTCTTGATAATAAAAGGACTAGAGGGACGGAAAGCACTAGAGTGGCTAGCGATGCTGCGCCGAACCTCTCGAGTTGAGTCTCGTTCGCCATGTCGTTGGGGTTGCAACGTGGCCGCCTCGCTCGGAAGAGTATCTGGCGCAAAACCACCAAATCCAAGCTTTTGGTTAAGAGTCCATTAACAAGAAAGGCAGCATCCGCCAGTCAGCTCATCGAAATATCAAAATTCCTCCAAAACGTTGTTAACTGAGCGCCATAGCGTGGTTCTTGAAAGGAGACGCTGTAGAAAGAGGTCCAGTATAGCTCCGTTGTCAAATTCCTACCGTGCGGATCGCAGTACATATACACTGTCTAGATTCAGTCAAGTTCATGCTCAACCATACACGTCAAATTATCATCAACAAGAAACGTGCGTGTAGTTAAACATTATAACTGATACATCTTCTCACTATATATTATATTATTAAGCCGGTTTAGTCCATGTTTTAAAACACACGACATCGAGCAAAGACTCTCATTTTATCAATGGGCAAAACACAGAGTCAGTGCACCGTTACTGTAAATACGGCGTCGCTGAACTAAACCCGAAGTGAACAAATGGTTCAAGAAAATTCTATTTTGAGTATCTTATACAAAGGGAAATCCCTGTCGTGACAAGGTAGTGATAATCTACAGTCCATCCTGCGCCAACTTTTTGTCCATTTAGAAGGCCTACTCGCGTCATTAGTGACTGCTCGTTATGAAAGAGAGCAAAATTACAACATACGTTGTCCTGGGGGTGGATCTCCTCCCTGACGAAGTAGCGGCCGGCGAAAGGGATTTTCTGCGAATGGATGTTAACTCTGGGAATAATGTATCATCCGCTACCACACAAACAAACCTGCAGAACGTCCTCCTGAACACGAGGAATACCGGAGACGTAGAGAAGCAGGCCGACAACGGCAGCACCGCCGAAAGAAGCAGATCTAACAGTGCTATTTGAATTGTTAGACTTATTGGTCAAAGTTCCCAGGTCAAGCGCCAGCTTCCTCTCGCCTTGGCCCGGATTACTTCAATGAAGTCCGCAAGCTGGTGCATTTTTCCTTTGCGCAAAAATCGTAACGTCTGAGTTGGGATCGCATTCCCACAACAAAACGTCGAGAACAATCCGCAGTATCTTCCTCCTTCAAGATCTACCCTCTTGACTCGAGGGAACACCTTCTCCTGCTTTTCCAATGATGTTTCGATCTTGTAGATTTCACTCACGTTCGGAAGATGGTAGTCTTGTTCCAGCCGTTCAAGTTAGGCTGGAAAGCGTACCTGGCAATCGCTTCGTCAGTATCATATCTAGACAAGTCGTCCGAGCCAACGTCTTCGGATGCGCGCCGTAGCTGTTTCCATCTTTGCACGAGTCGTTCTATACGTTGAAATCGGTGTAAAATACAGTGGTGGTGACATACTTGGGCCCGTAGGCGCTCTTGAATTCCGCAGCGCGGACAGGAGTCTGCAATGAGATTCAATCAGTGAACGTCCTTGCCATGGGGTATTGACGCCGCAGCAAGTCGAGCGATCGAGATCCAAGCCAACGGCCATGTGCAGACTTACTTGGTAAACCATCTTGACTTTCGGAGCAGCGGTCGAAGCCTGTATAAATGATTCAATTGCTCGGCGGAATAATCTTCAAACTTGAAGCCGAACCGCTCATGCGCGAGTTTGCCGACGGGAAAGCCCGGAGAGTGGTGGCCTCAGGCCCAAGCCACAGCTTTTCGAGATTTGGCGGCCCAATCACATGCAGCGTACTGACCCACTACAGCTACCTCCGTACTTCTGTGCAATCTACGGAGTACAGAGTACTTCAAGGCGCGCTTTCACACTTCACAATACTGCAGATCCAAATCCGAATTTAAATTCGCGACCATGGACAAATATGTTGACAGACGGTTCGAAAGACTAGAGATAGCCCTCTCGAATTTGATTGACTCAGTCACCAAGTACAACCCATCCACTGCTCAGGCTGAGGAGCTCAAAGCAGCAGACAATGAATTGAGCAAAGGGCTCGACGAAGGTGAGGCGAACGCATCATGCTATCATGCTCAACAAATTTGACAGACTGACCGACCTTTCTTGATGGACTCTAGTCCAAACTCATCAAAATAATTATCTCCGAATACAGAAGCTTCGCCAGGCTTCGGCCGACCTAGATGCCCAGATCCGCGAAACCCTATCCAGCCTGGCAAACACTCGCAAGGACATCGTAAACACCCACATCACCATGTTTCCCTCAGAACCAAACTACACCATCGCATACGAAGAACTCCTCAGTTATGCACGTCGAATCAGCAAAACCACTCTCCCTCCCGCAGTAACCATAGACAGCGCCCGCACTCCGCCAGAGACACAAACCCCTAATACTGAATCTCAACCACAATCCGCTGTCACACCTTCAGCCCGAACTCCCTCGCAGCCCCAAAGCCCCGCTCTGAATGGAACGCCTGCTGCGGCCCCAGAGCAGCCAACTCAGCAGACTTCAACTTCTATGAATACAACCTTACCCGATGGAATCAACCAGTACCTTAACCCGCTGTCGGGACAGCTCTTCTTCCCCTGGCCACTGGAGGACAAGATTCGCTCAGGGGCTCTAGCATCGTGTCAAATACTTTTAGAGCAAGGCATCGATCCAAAGGGATATGACCCTGCTACAGAAGAAGAACGTAAGCGCAAGGAAGAGGAGGAGCGAAAGGCAAAGGAAGAACGGGAGACGGCCGAACGTGAACAGCGTGAGAAGCAAATTCGCGAAGAACGCGAGAAGGCTCGTGCTGAGCGGGAACGACAAAGGGAACAGGAGCAGCAGGCATGGAGACGAGCGAGCCTTGTCACAGGACAACCCGAAGGACCTGGACCTTCAAGACCAAGTGCTGTCACGTCAGAGAAGAAACAGTTCCAGTTTACGAACCTAGATGATCTTGACGATGACGACGACGACGACGAATAAGAGAGTTAGATCTATATTTATTTTCTCTATAGTCATGGCAATTCCGCGGATTGTAGCCTTCAATTTATGTAGAAATGGCGTGTCATATTTCTTCTATCAAAAGCTCGATTTTTCTGTGACATGGGAATGAACCCTAGCGCTCTGCCCTACCTTATGTTGCCGGCATGCAGTTTCGTGTACTGCATATACTGGTCATACATGTATTGTTACACATTAACCATCAGTAGACCAATGTCGCTTCCTGCTTCATGCAGCCTCAATTTTGATTTACAGGTCGCGGCTACTCGGTTTAGTCGATTTTGATCGACGAGTAGATCTTTCTGACGAACCACCAACTGGCAAAGTAACCAATGGAGCCTAGAGTTCATCATGTCAGCTTTAGCTTTGAAAAAAAGAGGTCCGTAATATGGGACGGAAGTATGGCTTACCTGCGAGAATGGAAAAAAGGAAGGAGATGAGAGCGCTGTAACCCATATACAGAACAATTCCAGCGAAGCCGCCAAGCTTCACCTTAGTGATCAAGTATAGCAGGCAATTGAGGAAAATGTATCCGCCGCTCATGCCAGCAGCCAGGAAAGACCGCCATTGCCAATTATAGTTCTCAGCGCAAAGTAAAAAGTACGTCATGAGGATGGTAGCAGCAGCACAAACGACGACCATCAATCCATAGCAGAGGAAAAGAAAGCCGAACATGTAGTAGATTCGACTAAACCAGATAGAGCTCATAATGAAGTAGAGCTCGACGAAGATGGCGCCGAAAGGCAGCAAGCCGACACACAGCATGCTGGGGATAGGCCGCAGCCACGTCGTAACCGGTGGGATTTGGCGAGGGATCTGATTTGTGCGAACCGGTGCCTCAATCTGACTGCTTCGGAATCCCAGCCAGGATCCAGCCACGGAGAGCGGGATGGAAATTACAAACCAAATTGCGATGATGACGAGCATGGTTGTGAATGGCACAGCTCCAGAAGACCGTTTCGCCCAAAGGAAGAGGTCCAGAAAGAAAAATACAGAAAATACAATACCCGGAACAAGTACAGGCGTCAAGGCAATGTTTAGCTTCCACTGCTCTCCTTGCATAGCCTTGTAGGTTCTGGCCGAGGTATAGCCTCCTACAAACCCAAGGAGAGTGTAAAGAATAATCATAATGGTTCCCAGAGAGCCACGGTTAGACGGGGACAAGAAGCCCAGCAGAGCAAAGACGATGGTACAGCCGGTCATAACAAAGAGCTGAGCACCACTGCCCAAGAGAACGGAGAGTAAAAGGCGTTGAGGTGGATTACGGAAGACATCGCCATGAACAAGCTTCCAGCCAGAGTCTTCCTGTACACCATCTTCGACTACTGAAGTACCGCTGAGGTCATTCAAGTTGATGGAGTCGAGACGGTTATAACGTGCGATGTCCTTCTTCAAGGTGCGAACCAGAATTGACATGACGGTTAAGACGAGAATAACGACAATGATGGCAGTGTCAATGAGCCAAAACCAATGAATTTTGGGGTCGAAGACGTGCAGGTACTTGTCCCATCGAGTCGCCCAAGCTGTGTCTGACTTCCTCCAAAACACGCTGTAGCTAAAATGAACATCTTGTGTCTTATCACCATCGTCGAAGACTAGCATCGGGTGGTTGTCCGAGCAGTCCGGTTCGCCAGTATACGCTTTGGACGACGGTTGTACAACGACACCTACAACGCGCAGCTGATTTGCGTTGCCGTTGACCTCATGATACTCTATCCAGATCTCGTAGTGGTTGTTGAAGGAAACCTTCCCTTCCTCCTCTTCGTCGTCACTAAATTGGTAGTCGCCGAGCGAAAAACCAGGGCTGTAAAAGGTGGTACCGGTGAGTTCATCCTGGATCTTTTGGCCTGCCGGCAAGCCATCCACAAGCCAATTCAAGCTATAACCCTCGCCAACTATGGTGGAGATGAACGACCTCGTCGTTTCGGTGTATTGAACCTTGCACAAAGGCTTGCAAGTTTCGTTTCTGAGCATGCGCAAGTCAAACGGCGAGGTCCTGATTCTGTCGCCAAACAAAATACTGCCCAAGCTCTCCGACACATACTTGGGGCCGCCGTTCGGCTGACAGAATTGAAGATCCTTATCATAGTAGTCGTAGGAAACTACCGAGTGTAGTCGGTTATCCTGCAAAGCAGCGACGGGTGAAACCTTGTTGACGTACAGCGGCACTTGGTCGTCAGGATGGTATGAGGTTGGCGCAACACCAGGAAGATAGAAGGCAGAGGCAAGCTGCGTCGTTGTCAGTATAACAACGAGTAGCGCCTGTTGCGCAATATCTGTGAAATGCATTTCGACGATCCTTTACGGCATAACAAGCTGGATCAATGGAGGCAGAGTCGTCGCAAGAAGCAGGAGGTCTTCTCCAGTCGATCGCGAAGCGAAAAGAGTCGAGTCCTGTCAAGTCGACGCCGTTCCCCGACACGTTTCGAAAAACTTTTCCCGGCCTCAATTATCAACGTAATGACCACAAAGCCAAATTAGCAATAATCGGGACTCAAAAAAGAAAGCTTGAGGCTGACGCACTCAAACCTCAAAGCTGGCCACAATCCCAACTGAACACTGTTGCCCAAAGCAGCTTAGTCAGGAGACATCAACCAGGATTGCCAGTCGTCAGAACTAGGGATGACGCGTGGTAGCAGGCACTTATGTAAGTCCAACATGGCTTCAGTGTACCAGCAGAGGCTGAGCAGGCGCAGTCAGCCACGCTGCCACCTACCATTCCGACATTTATTGTTAGTTCAGAATGCCCTTCAGCGGGTTGCGCTGTCTTCTCTAGCCACATTCGCCCCCCCCACCCCAAACCAAAAAAAAAAAATTGGCGAAGAATTCCATGGCCGGCCCCACTAGAAAGTTTCGTAACTTCCACTCAATAATGTTCACTGCTGATGCCAGTTTTTCACTCAAATCAACAGCCTCAGCCTAAAATTTCTAAGTACCAGCGCAATGGCTGCTCCAACTACACTGCCAGCATTGTTGTCCTCATTGACGCAATCGCTCCAACTGACTCAGGAAGCGGCCCCCAAAATCGCCAGCATCGAAAACCCTAAAGATGGCATTTCTTTACTCGACGTCAAGAACGAACTGCTCCTCTCGTATCTTCAAAATCTCGTCTTCCTAATTCTCCTCAAACTTCGCAACGCAAAGTCCGACTCTACCGAAAGTCAGGAGTTGGATGACTCAGTCCGCACGAAATTAGTCGAGCTCCGTCTCTATCTTGAGAAGGGAGCCAGGCCGCTAGAAGAGAAACTAAAGTTCTCCATCGAGCGCTTCCTTCGCGCCGCACAGGATGCTCAGCGTAACACCGAACAAGGACTGAAGCATAAAAACAAGAGAGGGTCTGGCGATGACGATGAGTCGGACACAGGATCCGACGAAGAGGACGAATCAGAATCTGACAAAGAGACAACGCAACAGCAACGGCCACCAATGAGACGCGGCAACATGTCCGCAGCTCCCAATTTTGCCACCATGGTTGATGATGAGACTGTAAAGGCTCAAAGTCGCGAAGACGGACCCGGAGGAGTATATAGACCGCCCAGACGAGACCGAGTTGTCATGGAGACTAGGCGACCCCGTGAAAGAAACGAACGCAGAGCTCAAAAATCATTTACTATGGAGGAATTCGTCAACGACGAACTATCTGCAGCTCCCATAGCCGAGCCCAGTATCGGTACTACCATCGTTCAAGGCGGTCGCAAGATGAAGACTGTGGAAGAACGCAAGGATGAGGCTGAGCGTCGCGATTACGAAGAAACTAACTTTATCCGCCTGCCTAAAGAGAGCAAGAAGGACAGAGCCAAGAAAGGCAGGGCTACTAGTCACAGTGATTGCATGCAGTTCGGTGGAGAGGAATGGCACAACCTGGGTGAAGGTATCGATCGCATTGACCGCCTGACCAAACGCAAGGGCCCGGCCGGAGGTAGTGTTCGCGCTCTTCTAGACAAGAGTCGCAAGCGTGGTTTAGATACTATGGATGGCCCGAGAGGAAGTGGGCACAGCATGGAGATGGGCGAACGATTCCAGAAGAAGGCCAAGATGCTGGAAGCTGGTAGAAGGGATAGGGGAAAGAATAGGTAGATACTTTCAGGACAACATACATTGTACACATTTACAGAAGACCAGCCTCGCCGAATCTGTGCAGCAATTCATACAGCATGGCGGTTACATGGTATAGGCCTCTTCAAAGGTCGAACTTGAGGTCTCCATTTTGCAGCTCATCTATATCCAGCCGCAACTCGTGCTTCATACCCTCTACACGAAAACAAAGACTGGCTCAGTGGAACGACTGCTACATGGGGGATATGAGATCACGCGTTCAGTAGGAAGCTGAATTGGAACAAGTGTAGCCATGCTATGCTTGGGGTTTTCGACACGGATGAGAATTCATCGAGTGAATAGATGTACTAATAATAGAAGAGGAGGATATTTGAAAATTTAAAGTGGCGCGTAGTATGCGATTCCAAGAAATGTCTTCATATGAGACCCCAGTTTAGCTGAATTACAGTATTGACAGAAACGATCCAAATCTATGTGAATGGATCACAGTATGATCTTTGATGAGCCACATTGGAACAACATCCATGAGAAGTCAATGTGTGTATTGGTACCTAGAGTAGGAGGCATAAGGTTTTTGCACCCGGTCAGGTATCTTTCACGGTAACAATATGTAAAAGCTTTGCGCCGCATACTATTTAGGACTAGTTATACTTCAGAACCAACCTGTGTACACCTACCCTATAATTTCAAACATCGCTAACCCAGGCATCCTCTATAGGACATAGACATTTCTGATCATGTAGTGGTATTTTTTAGCTCTCAGCGTTCTACGAAAGCAGGTCACAAAAAATGCAGCTACTTGCGATACCGTCTTAGAAACACTGTGGGTATCAATAACTCACAACCAACACGTTCGCATTTCGAGTTCTTGCGCCGGAGGTGGTAGCTCATTGGCCAGACCCACACAAACTTCCGCCTGTTCAAAATGCTAAACCAAGATTCCCGGGACGGAGACATAAACTATTTTCTGTCAAGACACATTGCCAGAAACACTTGCGCAATGCCAAAAGAAAAGAATTACAATCCCGTGCAAGCTCAGCGCAAAGCTGATAAAGCCAAGGCTATCAAAAAGGGTACGTGTCGGCACCTTCATTCATTAGGAGAGAGGACCTAACTGCGTGTCACAGGCAAGGCAGAAGTTCAAGATAGACGCAACGAGAGACTAGCACGAAAGAATCCAGATCGGGTACAGAAGCAAATTGATGACTTAAAGGCCATTGCTGCTGGTGGCGGCAAGCTTTCCCGACACGAAGAGCAGCTCTTAGAAGGGCTTGAAAAGGAGATCAAAGGTATCAATAAGGCTAGACAGTCGCTGGGTGATAGGGCACCATCATTTGGCCGTGGGCCACGACGAGATGGCGATTCGGGCGTGTTGGGGAAACGAAGACGTGGCTCGAACTCCTCTAGTACCGACGATGACGTGCCAGATGAGGTGCGCAAGATTCCGATGCCCAGGGACACACCACCCCCTGTTCCAAAGGATGTTCTCGACCAATGGTTTGCGAGACGACGAGCTCGGAGGAATCAGGAGAACGAACAAAAACAGGGAGACGAGGCCAGAAAAGACGATACAGTAAAGAAGGAGGCGCCGCCCGTCGAGCCGAAGACGACATACGAAGCCAAACCTGTCTTGAGAGATCTTCGTCAAGAAGCCGTTTCGGCTTTTGTTCCTGTCGCTGTTCAGAAGAAGCTCAATAAAGGTCGTGGGCAAGGAGCGCTCCTAGAACCTGACGAGGCAGACCGGCTTGAGCGAGAGGGTTATCTAAAATCAACAAATGCAGCAGCAGACAGTGCCGACGGTGCCTTCGAAAAGCCATTGACAGTCACAGTTGAGGATGCCGAGGACGATGACGAGTAGTCACACCAGGGATGCCGGCTGACGCCTTGCTACACCTTTTTGCACCTTGCATGAATACCAATCCTGCTGTGAATCAATATCATGTTATGCACTCGTCTTGGCATGAGAATCACTGCTTCCAGTTTGGTCTGGGAGGTCAGGCAGACAGAATTGAGTAACACATGTGACCAGGCCGTATCATTGCCACGGGCCAATTCTACCAATTCTACGTGGACCTTGATATTATGCTTCAGATATCAAGCAAATACTCACCGCCGATTTCGGGAACTGGCACCTTTCGGATTGGTCATCCGAGGGGAAACCCCTCATTACGGAATACAACACACCAAGTACGAGATACATAGCGTCGGGGACGTCATCCATGATCATTAGAGGTCAAAGCCATCGACTTGTCCTTTCAGATCTTGCCAGCAATTGGGCGTCCACGAATTGCACATTCGTCAGTGAGGTAGCTTTGTTGTTGGAATGATACCAGACAATTTGAAACGCGGCGAACGTGCAAAGGCACCCACAGAATCCGCCTGTGAAACAATTTGCTTGTACACATCAAGCATACCTGATAATGTTATATACCTGCTATTGAGGCTCCGTTAATCCGGGAAAGCGGCTGGTATTGCATGCCAAGCAAAGGCGGACGGAGTTCGTCCTCTGTAGACTGACGATGTGCTCGCTGATACTGGTTCTTTTGAGCTGCCAGCACCAGAAAATAGCTAATCAAAAAATTTGAATACCATCACCAAAAAGCATCAACGTTTCCGAGTAACATTGGGTCTCGCCTTGACATACAAAATTTGAGAGCACATGGTATTTGCAGATACATAACAGGCAACTCAAATATCGGCACTTGAATTCCACACTCATCCTCCACTTCCACCTCACATCCGCCAGCATATCAAGGCGACAGGGGCAAATTAAGTATGAATCTCATTTGATGAGCTGGTACAGTCAAGTCGGTGCTCGGCTTCGGCTTTCGCCTAACTTGCAGAATCGCCTGGTGGCAATGGTGGAGTGATGGTTTGTCATTTCATGTGGCATTCCACATCCAACCAAACTCGGCAGCCAACAACTCCGGCTAGCCCTAGTTGATGGTGCAATCCGTGGATAGCCAAGCCGCGGGTAGCCATGCCCGCTGCCATGAGGGAATCAAACCAGCCCCCGATACATCACCGGCCGGCCGGCTTTTCCCCACGGCAGGCAAGTAGGTCTGTAGTATGCCTATTGTACTTGCTTGGGGATGGTGGGTTCTTCACTCCATGATCCATGACTGACTCCACCCATGACAAGGCTTGGTTTCGCTCCGCGCCGACAACCGCAATCGGTCCAAGAGGGAGGAGGAAAAAAAAAATAACCGTCCCGCCACCCGTCTAATTCAGTTACTAATAGGAACTGTTCCTCGTCCTCTTTAATACCCGTCTCCCACCTGTTGGCAGAGGGCGTCGAATTGGCACTTCCATCCGTTCATTTCGTACATCTTGACTAGTCAAGATTACTCAATAAACAGGCGTTTTTGAAAATATTCAGACACTTCTCCATCTTCACCGTGAGTTCACCTTATCAAGTAACAGTCAAGGGACGCAATTATGGACGTTCATCAGGTCAACTCGAGAGTACTTCACGATGACGAGGGTACTTACACGACGGAGAACGCCTCTCCAGACGCTATCCTCAATGATGATGGAATCAAGGGCAACAACCACAACAACCTAGAAAAGAAGAACACAGTGGTTTCAAACGCATCGTATGAGGAAACATTTCCTGAGGGTGGCCTCCGAGCATGGCTGGTAGTTCTTGGCGCCTGGTTTGCCTTGATGTCGGCTATGGGTCTGATGAATACTATTGCTGTCTTTCAAGCCTACACACTGAGCCACCAGCTGAAAGGACACAGTGAAGGTACCGTAGGTTGGATCTTTTCCATCTACACTTTTCTTGCCTTCTTTTGCGGAGTATACATCGGACCAGTTTTTGACAAGTATGGTCCCCGCTGGCTGGTCATTGCTGGTTGTGCTACTACTGTGACGGGAGTTGTGTGCATGAGTTTTTGTCAAGGTCAGTTACAAGTCGCTTTGTCCCCTTTTACCTAAGTACATGTAATCAACAAAGCATGCTAACACTTTACCAGAGCTCTGGCAGTTCATTCTTTCCTTTGGTGTACTCTGTGGCTTCGGTACATCACTACTCTTCACGCCATGCATTGCAGCAGTTGGGCACTGGTTTCGCCGTCGCAGAGGCTTCGCCACCGGCATGGCATCCACGGCTGGAGGAATTGGAGGCATCATCTTTCCTCTTATGCTCACGTCGCTGTTTGACCAGGTCGGCTTCGGCTGGGCCACACGCGTTCTAGCTCTCATATGCCTGGTAAGCGGCATTGTCGGCATCCTGCTCGTGCGATCTCGACTTCCCCCGGCCGCCAACGCCACAGCACATCCCGACTTTCGCATTTTCAAGCAAGTTCCCTTCACCCTCACCGCCATCGGCATCTTCTTGCTCGAATTTTCACTCTTCATCCCGCTCGCATATATTTCGACTTATGCCCAGTACAAGGGATTCAGCGAACAATTTGCATTTCACCTGCTTCCCATCATGAACACTGGGTCTGTCATCGGACGAGCCCTGCCTGGATACTACGCCGATGTGGTCGGCCCGTTCAACGTTTGCATCTTCTCGGTCATCCTGTCTCTTGTCGCCTGTCTATGCGTGTGGCTCCCGCTGGGCCATACCGCGGCAGGTGTCATTGTTTTCTCAATTCTCTTCGGATTCGGCAGCGGTACGAGCATTTCCATTGCGCCGGTTTGCATCGGAAGAATGTGTAAAACCCAGCAATACGGCCGATACTATGCTACAACATACACGGTCGTGTCTTTTGCTTGCTTGATTGGCATCCCCATTGGTGGAAGCATCGTTGGCGCAAACGACGGGGATTACCAGGGCCTCATCATATTCACTGGCGCTATCTATGTCGGCTCGGCGGCGTGTTTGATGGCGGCCAAGGTGGCGCAACTGGGTATGAGGAACTGGTTGGCAACGTACTAGGTGGATGGATTGGGTGGACCAAAAAAGCCCCGGTCAGCTTTTGCCCCAGTCAGCTTTGAAGAGGAAAAAGAGCGAAGGGTATGATGATCCGGTCGGGTTTAAGAGTGGGTTTATTTCTTTTTCTTTTTTGGATTTGCGAAACCAACGGACTGCATTTCTGGCGTTTGTGTTTAAAAAAGTGGCAAAAAGTCGATGCATTGCTCTGGAGTTTCTAGCGATTCACGGCAGGGCAGGCATTTGCAAGATTAGTAGAACATACCCCAAAAGTAGATTTGACAGCGGAAAAGACAGCTTTAATATAACTAATGGTTAACATCAGTTGGCGTATCATGACGGCATTTACTAGTAGCGAGGAATCAACAACACCACATGCTTTGCTACAGTACGTGTAGCTATACCAGCTGCACAATTTCTACATTTTTCACCTCCCTGATTTTCACGTAATCCCTAGATAATGTTTTTATAACGGATGCCGCGGCTGGGTCTCTGTGCGTCCCTCTATGCCATCCATATGCGTATCCCTCACGCCATCCTGCCCAATATAATCATCATGCAGCTCCGCCACCGCCGGGATGATCAAGCTCTCGATCTCCGTGTCCGGATCCTCCCTCGGCAGCTCCTCCGCCCGCAACGGCCTGCCCTCTGCATCTCCCCAGCTCGTCTGCGCCGCCGGCGGCGGCACACGCAGCCAGTTGTCCTCCCGGCCGGGGCTCACAAACACAACCTCCCACTTGCGCGTTGACAGCAGATTCCCAATCACCAAATGGTGCTGGTAGCGCTCGAGTGAGTGCCGCGCCTTGGCTACCAGGATGGCCGGGTCCGTCTCCAGCTTGAACGAGATGATCATGCCCTGCGCCCAGTCGTCGACCAGGCTCTTGAGGAACTTTGGCACGGGGTCCAGATCCACAACCAGGCGCTTCGACCGAGGCACCCTCGGCGAGGCGTCGAAGTTGTCGAATTCCTCGTCCTCGGAGCCCTTTCTCTCCCTCGACGTCGTCGTCGTCGCCGCCGCGGGGTCCTTGACCGCATCTGTGCTCTGGATCTTGTGCTCGGCCATCCGCTCCGGCGGGACGAAGAAGTCCGACACGGCCGCAGCGAGATACAGCAGCCCGCTCTTGCCCAGCGGGCTCATCAGCCTAGAGATGGCCCGCAGCTCGTGCAGGTAGTCCCCGATGGTGACGAACGGAATCATCAGCAGCGTGTTTGCGGCCTTGGCGGCGCGGTACTTCTTCAGCACGTCGCTCACCTTGGCGGAGTCATGGCCCTCGCGCCACTCGACCTTGCCGCCGGGGCCCTCGCTCAGGAAATCCAGGAAACAGTCCCGCGAGTGCGAAAAGTGCCGCGAGTAGGGGAGCAGGCTGAACTGCCGGTGCAGGAAGATGACGGCATAGCCCGCCTCGAGGAAGTACTCTGCCGAGGTGGCGCCGCGGGTGCCGGCGGAGAAGTTGTCGATGAAGCGCACGGTTTGCTTCTCCAGGGGCACCGTGGTGCCGCCCGAGGTGATGAGCACGACGCGCTTGTTGGAGAGGGCGTGCGTGGATATGAAGGCCTGGGCGAGGCTGGTATGCTCTTCGAGGGCGCGCGGGGGCGGGTTGGATGCGAAGTAGGCGTCTTCGGCAGAGGGGGGCGCCATTCTGAATGAGATGGCGAGGGGGCGGAGCGAAGGGGGGGGGGGGGTTGGTGGGTGCTGTAAGGAAAAAGAGGACGATTTGGTTTTATGAGAATGGTGATGTGATGGGAGGTGAGGTTCAGTGAGAAGTAGTGATTGTGGAGATGGCCAGTGAGAATGAGCTGAGATTGACAGCCCCGACGATGCTACTGCCGATGGTTTTGGGATGAAGATGGACGATGGGTGAAGATCGAAAAGAGAGGTTCATCGGCGAGACCATGTCGCTATAAATTGAGATCAACTGGGGGGAATTGACCCTTTTTATATTGGGCATGTCCTCTGTGCTCATATTTACGAAGCAGCTTACATCCTGGTGGGGTTTGTTTGTTGGAGTTGGTGTTGCACCTCTGTCGGTGCTGCCCCAGGAGGTGGGCCGGCATAGATAAGATGGTGGGTAGGTAGGTACGGAGTATGCTCTACATGAATGACTGTACTCCGTGGAAACATAATAAATAAGAGGCGGGAAAAAATGACAGAGGAGAACATAGAGAGGAGAGAGAGAAAAAATAAAGAGAAGAAAAAGGGGCGGTGGGAAAGAAGGAAAATACTATAAAGCGGTTATGCTCGGAAGTTTAAGCTACGCAATATTCGCGCCGGGTAATATAGCCAAGTTGACGGACGGACTAAACTAGTTGTGGCTGTCCTGTGTGAGGTTACTCTGAACCAACCAACTAACTAACCAGCTACAGAGCACAGATCTGGATGACGAGACACTTACTTCATCATGCGACTCACACCTCTGCTCGCCCGTTATCGTAATCCTCTTTATCATTATCCATGCAGCCGTGCAACCAACGCGCTGTGAACCCTTCGCACTATTGCACTCTTTCGGCGACCAAACTGGCTGCCAAACAGCTCCGACTGGGTTATGTAGCATATTATTATTATGTACGGAGTATTACCGCGGCTCGTTGGTTATGCTATTCCCCACCAGAGTGCCTTTGGTAAACGCAGGCGCCAGTGTCATTAAGAGTCTGCCCCTGAGTATGATGGCAATTGCTGGCAGCCATTCTCTTGAATGCAATTTCGAGGCTCATCAACCTGGTCATAGTCATTCACTTTGAGTTGAGCGACGAGTCCACCATTACTGAGTTGCTGGATGTCTGAAAAAGGCGAGAGCCGCCGAGGCGAAGCAGCACCGTGAGCAGCGGTCGAAGAAGGATATTGTATCTAGCGGCGCATTTCATATAGCTTGCGACTGAGTCCGTTCTCAACCGCATTGGCGGAACGATCGTTAGCCAACTGTGGCCTGAGCAGAGTATCCCCATGCTGACCATCGGAGCGGAGATAAAGGGTGCAAATTATCAAGAGATGCAAACGCAAGCTCAATGACTTGGCGGTCGAGGAAGCTTAAACGAGAAGCAAGGCGGCACCCTCGTTTATCAACCCACCAATCTAGAGACTCCATTCTGCTATAGAGTTTAAAGACGATGCTGTATATGGATGATCTGCGCCAAGGATCTGTTGCCGGGCGTGGGCACATTCCTTCATCAATTTCAAGGCATCTGTTTGGCGACCTTGCCTATGCCAGGTGTAAGCCAGGTTGTTCATGCTGGTAAGCGTGTCGGGATGGTCAGCTCCAAGCCTTATCTTCCTGGTCTCCAGTACCTGCACCTCAAGCGTCTCGGCCTCTTCCCACCGGCCTTGGTTCCAATACGTTGTTGCTAGGTTAGCCATGCTTCGCAGCGTGTCGGGATGATCAGCTCCAAGCCTTGTCTTGCTAGTATCTATCACCTGCACCTGAAGCTTCTTGGCTTCTTCCCACTGGCCTTGGTTCCAATACGTTGTTGCTAGGTTAGCCATGCTGCTTAGCGTGTCGGGATGGTCAGCTCCAAGCCTTGTCTTGCTAGTATTTATCACCTGCACCTGAAGCTTCTCGGCTTCTTCCCACCGGCCTTGGTTCCTATACGTTGTTGCTAGGTTGGCTATGCTGCTTAGCGTGTCGGGATAATCAGCTCCAAGCCTTGTCTTCCTAATATCCATCACCTGCACCTGAAGCTTCTCGGCTTCTTCCCACTGGCCTTGGTTCCTATACGTTTCTGCTAGGTTGGCTATGCTGCTTAGCGTGTCGGGATGATCAGCTCCAAGCTTCGTCTTCCTAATATCTATTACCTGCACCTGAAGCTTCTTGTCTTCTTCCCACCGGCCCTGGTTCCCATACGTTGTTGCTAGGTTAGCCATGCTGCTTAGCGTGTCGGGATGATCAGCTCCAAGCCTTGTCTTCCTAGTATCCATCACCTGCACCTGAAGCTTCTCGGCTTCTTCCCACCGGCCTTGGTTCCAATACGTTGCTGCTAGGTTACCCATGCTTCGCAGCGTGTCGGGATGATCAGCTCCAAGCCTCGTTTTGCTAGTCTCCATTACCTGCACCTGAAGCTTCTCGGCTTCTTCCCACCGGCCTTGGTTCCAATACGTTGCTGCTAGGTTGGCCATGCTCTCCAGCGTAGACGGATCTTCTAGCCCTAGGAGCCTTTTTCGAACCTCAACTGACTTCTGAGCAATAACCTCTGCGTTGTTGTAATCACCCTTCTTCAGCATGTAATAGGTAACATTTGTTAACAAAAGGCCCCAATTAAGAATGTCTGCTTCATTATCCGGTTGCCTCTTTAGTGTTGTCTCAATATGTGGTAGTAGCATCTGACATTCGTGCCATGTCTCGAAATCCCCGCTCGGAAAATGTTCTGAGGCTACCCGCACAAAAATGTTCTCCCAGCGTGTTATGTGGCCCAGCTCTGAAAGCCAAGACCGCGTACAAATCTGGACCAGCGAATGCATCTCGTACACCTGCGGTTCGGCAGGAGTGTTGATGAGTGAGTAGGCCAGCAAAACATCCATGTCTTTCTCTAAGGTCTCATCGCTAATTTGCTCAAATTCACTGTTCTGTAGACCTTCTCTATACCCCGATAAAACATACTGAGGGATGTTGCGCGGCTGAAAGAAACTTAAGAGCGAGAGTAAATTTGCGGCAGCAGGGCTTTCTCGAAGAATTTGCTCGAACGTCACTTTCCATGTAACAGCAACGGAGTTCGACATGCTGTCGTGTCTGCGGATATCGCCCCCATCATGACTTAGAAGACCTGTCTTTTGCCAGTCGCTTTTTTGGAAACGTTCTATATATGCAGCAATCGAGATGCGACGGCGGTTGATGTATGCGGCAGCCTGGCCGACAGCAAGCGGAATGCAATCTAAGCAACGGACAAGGTCGGTAGCGGCGCGTTCGACGACGCCAGAACTGAGCCTTTTTCGTAACAGCAGGACAGCCTCGTCACTGCTCATTGTGTGGAGCTGCATAATTGTAATGTGGCTGCCTGTTAATCTCTCGGCGACATTCAGATTCCGCGATGTCACTAGAACTTTCCCATTGCCCGTCTTCGGTAGATAGGACGCAAGCGGTGACGACTCGGTCTGTCCGAAAAAAACGTCAAACTCGTCGGCGTTATCGAGAATTATCAACCATGGGGACACATCATCTCTCTGCAGCCAGTCACGAACAAGCGGTAAGATGTTTACTTTGGGATCGTGGCGGCGAGGCAGGGCAAGTTTGTCTGCAAGGGACTGATAGGATTCCACGAATGTCGCCTTTGTGCGCCCATGCACCCAGAAAACACTCTTCTCAGGGCTGGAGCGATGGACCTCGTGAGCAACTTCAATGGCAATTTGAGATTTCCTTCTCTAATGTTAGCATTGAATGTCAGTGGCAGCTAGACTGAAAACATCCTACCCGAAACCTCCCATGCCTGTCAGCGCTATTCGACTAGCAGTACCTACGAGTTGCTCGTGAATCCATTTCTGAATGACGGGCCGTGCGACAAAATCCGGATCCTGGGGGAAAGGTAAGATAAAGTGAGGCTTCTGGGCGATATATGTGTCTTCATTCGTCGGAGAGGAATTCTGGACTCCATTCTTGATATGGAGAAGCAGGGTTCTAAGTATTATAAGTCCATCGTTTTGATTGGAGCGTAAAGGAACGAAACTTACGTTTGATCAATCTGTAGACCATCCATGATCCTGCGATGATATCGTTCTAGAGCAGAAATCGTAGTCTCGATCTCTCCACGGCTAAGCGGCCACTTTAGAGCACGGAGCCAAAGCCGGTGCTTCCTCTTGTGCACGGTGCCGGTTTCGAGCTTGCCGTGCAGCTTTTCTAGCGTGGAGTGACATCCTGCGAGTTGATCCGTCAATCCGCGCGACGCAGAAAGCGATACCCCTTGCGGTGCTTCAATGAGTGCTCTGGCGTCGTCGAGTGTCGTCTTTAGACCCTTTACATGCGTCTCGAGGCGTGCAATGTCGGCTTGGGCGTTGGCGGCTGCATTAGCATACTGCGAACAAAGAGTAATTACTTTAACCGACACGTCAACGACCGCAATAACACTCGCCGCAACGCTGAGGCCGTCCATCATAGCTGGCCGGGCAGTTTGTATGATGACCAGCCGATCCAGGCAACAATCGTGGTGTTTGAACATGCCGCTGACGAGGGCAGGCGGGGGAAAGAGGCCGAGCTGATATGCATGACGCCGGCACACGATTGGTCTATTTCTCCGACGATTCTAAGCAAAAAATGGATAACGACCAGCACCCGCATTGGGTTATTGAGCTGAGGGCGCGTGACTTCCGGTGGATGTGACTGATGCAATAGTCCGACCATGAGGCGTCGTGGTGTCACTTCAGGTGTAAACGTATTTATAGCCGCCTTGCCTTTATGGGTATATACATGACTAATGTTTACATCATTTCATTCAATCTACGTCGGACATTTGGTAGGCCTGAATCGTGTTTTATCAAAGCGGAAGGATACTATGGCGGAAACCGAATGAGCCTCATAAAACGCAATAATTAAATCGGCACACCGGCTAATCCGGTCGCAGTGCACATCCACAAATAGCCAAGATTTGGACCGCACTACCATTTGACTGGCTGGTTTAATCCTACTTAGGTGCGGAGCAGTACAAGTCTGACTGACACACGATTCACGCGGGATCGAACTCGCTTGAGGGCCACGATGACCTCTGGGATAAGAATGAGGCTGGTTGTCCAGACCCAGAAATGAAAGAAGCCGATGTGGAGAGCATATTCTTCGGGATTGACAGATGCCCCGGTGTTAATGTTGAAGGCAATGTTGATTCACCTAAGTGGAACCTGCTAGGGGAGGTGCGGGAATTTAACAAACTTGGAGTAGTTCGTGATCGCGATTCAGCATTAGTAAGGTTAGGAGCGGTAGTGGTACAGTAATTTAGCAGTAGTAGCAATTTTATACCAGTAGAGCAATGCAGGCACCAGTCTGTTTGTGTCTGCAGGGGCTGAATGTTGTGGTCTGCATGTTGTGGATTGCATTTCATCGGTTGCATGTCGCCGGCAGCGTGTTGTTGGCTGTCTTCAGCCACTTGCTATTTGTTGCAAAATTATTAGATTTTTTTTTATAGTTTGAACTAGGTAGCTATTAATATAACCAACTACATTAGCAAGTAAGGTTCCCGGTTATAGGAAGTTTTACATGGAGGCCATCCACTCACGCCCGACAGACCTCATCCTCCCCCGAACGGAAGGCTTTGCTTGCTCGCAAGGAGCAGCAGAGCCGCTTCTTTGAGGACGAGAAGGAATATTTCACTAACCCACGCGTTCGAGAGATAGAAAAAGAGATTGTCTGGAGGGCCTGAATATATAGAGACGCCATACAACAGCCTAGATCGACATACTTTATTAAGCGAGACAAAAGGAGTGCTTTCGCCTTGAACCCGCCGTTTGGTGGCGGACTGCTGGAGGACGGACGCCAGGGGTAACGCTCAACTGCAGTGTACCTGTTCCCAAGTCCCTCTAGAGGACCAAACTTCCTCTGTATTCAGGTCTCAGAAAGAACAGCAGGCAGCCGGTGTCAGTCAGCCTCGGACTCTTAGCGATAAGCTCGCCTCCGTTGGTAGCATCATTGAGAACTCACGAATGTTTGACTGCTCCTAGCTGTCTGCCGTCCAATCTGCCGACCGGGTGTGCTCAATGCCGTCTCAGTTCCACGGCCTCGCAGGCTTGTTTTCCATAATGAGGTTGACGATGCCACGTTATATCTCAGTATTGTCCAGCCGTGTTCTTCACAAATCGACCTCCCCCGCCACTTCTCTTCCCGGCAAGCCCATCCTTGTTGAAGCAAACGTGGTTCGGTTTAGGCGGCATTACGGGCTAGTTCAAAGCTACACCGGGTCGAGATCATGGAAAATCCCAGAAAGAGACGTGAACACAACAACAATGATACAGACAAGGTCATCGTGGTTGCTCAACTCTAGCTAGTGCCATAACTAGTTCAATGCTTAGACCAGAGGTACACGATGTTTTCTACAGCGTGTTCAAGTATCGCTTCGACCAAGCCCGCGTTATGGTTCGAGCTCTGTCGCACCATCATTAGTTGAGGAGGCGCTGAGGCAGACGGCCACTTTTGTAAGAAACCCGGATTGTAGATAACCTGCATCACGATCAACCCACCTAAGGAAACTTGGCATAGGTAGAGCATGTGACAAGTTGGCCGCTCAGTTATGGTCCTTCTCTTTCGTAGTCTCGGCCCGGTTGGGTAACGTTGGCCAACTGAATAATCAGCTCGCTCTTCTACTTACAGCTGACTGTTCGATCTACATAACGCCAGGACTCGCCATCCATCACAGGATAGCCTCGGACGTAGGGAAGTTCACTCGCCACCATCACTCAGCGGATGGCCACGTCGTGTCCTTGTACGCTTCGCAATCTCTCGTACATCGCTACACTTGTGGCAAACTCGTCCACCCAGTCGTCTTTCTGTCTCTTTAGCATAATGTTTGCCAGCAACACCCACTGCGGAAAGCCGAATTGGACCTATGAGCGGACAGCTGAGGGGGAATGGATGGAGTAATATCCCGGACAGCAAGATCGACAGCCGAGACTGGTACAGCAAGTCGTAATCCGTTGGGGAGTTCCCAGTCGGACTGTCCGCTCGTAGCAATTATGATGCCACTACCGAACCGGAAATTACTACTGGTCAAACAAAGACAACAGTCAGCCTCAGCCTGTGTGGGTGGCGCATGGAAGCACGGTGAACGACGCTGGGAGAAGGGCGCGAGTGGCATCCAATTGTCCTCAGCGGCAATTTTCTTACGCCCCACAAGAATATCGCTCTGTATCACCGCACGGTTCCTCATCCGTCAATCTTAACGAGCTGACTGACGGCGGATTAGTGGGTGACGAAAAACAGAGCATGGGAATTAATTAAACCATTTCGGGGTGGGGCTAGGACTTGCCCGATAAGGCAACCATCGGATATAACTGGTAGTCAAGGACTAATTTCCGGACCTGCTGTCATTCAATTCTTCGTTTGAACACTCCGGCTTCTTCTTCAGCCAAATCATCGACATCCAGTGCTGTTATAAGTTTATTAGATTTAGTAAGCTGGAATATATGAATGTAATAGCATACAACTAGCAGTATTTCTTATGTTTTAAGCTAATAAACTTCTTCAACCCGTCAAAAATCACAACCAGCATTTATGTCGATCAGAGCTTTGGTCTCCGTATCTGGCTGGGTCTCCATGGCGTCCAACATCAAATACTCGTAGACAGCCCAAAAGGTTGATTGGAACTAGTTGTATTATGCTGCTGCGTTACGTTTTCATATAACTCTACAACTACATGCACTCTTTTTTTCTTCATCTCAGCTCTACCCAAATCAGTAATACATGTTTGCTCCAATTACTCCATCTCCCACTCTATGTATGCCTCATCGTTTGTCAGACGGGGTCAGTCTCCACGCCCGCAGTGGCAAGCTCTGAAGGTGAAGCACCTTGGGTTTGATATACCACAAGAATGTGGCAATTCCAAATGCGACGCATAGAAGGTTCACCATGTAGTATCCATCCCGAGTCATGTGGCACGTGCCACCACCATTTTCGCACCTCTCCTTTTCTGCCTGCACCGCGCAAGAAAAGGCTTCAGTAATTAGGGGTCCCTTGAACTTGGATGTGTCGGCATTGAGCTTAGGATGACAAGTAGCCACTGTGAACGAGTCGACAAGCTTCAACACAAAGTAGCGGGGAAATGTACCGCCGAGGTTGGAAACACTACATCAGTCACTAACGTTAGCCGAGCAACATAATGGAAAACGTGGAGTCGAACTAGCCGGACAAGAATACGTACGTTGCGAGCAGAGTCATATAAGTTCCTCCAATGACTGGATCCGACACCTTGGCGTGGAAAGCCGACACGGCAACGAACATGACAGTATTGGTAAATGTCGAAATCAGATGCTCAGCGATGACCACAAGCATGTACCAGGTTGTGACGCCGTTATTGGGGAAAATAGCCACCGTGAACTGCGCAAACATAGCTGCGCCTAGTCGACCAACGAACCCCCAGGACCACAAGCGCATGGGCGTGTATTTTTGCGACCACATGCCCGCATAATATCCAAGAGCGATTTCGAACGGGAAATCTATCAATACTGTCAACGCCATGTTATCTTTGCCAAAGCCCTTGTCCAGTAGTTTCAGGTTTGTAACTCCATCGTTGGCTTGGAAGCCAATTTTGGCAATCAGGTGCACAATAATGATGGTCTGGACATTTTTTAACTTCAAAATTCCCCACATGATTCGATAGACATCCCAAACACCGTCCTCATTCTGCGATTTTTCTTCCCTTTTCATGAAGCCCAGACCAATAGTGACGATAATATAGGCCCAGCCCCAGAAAGTCAAGTAGCCACCTAAAGAAATTAGACCTTCCTCCGAAGGAATCGATCGGAACCACTTGTTGGCAAAGTCGCTAGCGTTCAAAGCCAGGAAAACGGTATATGACATAAAGTGGCCAGCAGTAAGGCCAACGGTTTGAGCGGTAGATGCGTAAGATACGTTGGCAGGCGTAAGAAGAGTCAGAGCCCACCCGTCAACGGCAATATCCTGAGTCGCACACATGAGAACCAGAAAAAACCACCAAAGCATGAAACCCCAGACAGTAGGACCTCCCGGTTTGCCCGTGGTTGCCATCATCTTCTCGACGTGCGATCCAAGCCATAGCATGCTGAAACCGGAGAGAAACTGGATAGGAACTATCCATGTCTTTCGTCGACCAATTTTTGGGCTCCAAACGGCATCCACAAACGGACTCCAAAATAGTTTTAATGAGTAAGGATACGACGCCAAGCTGAAAATTCCAATCTCGCCGTACGACATGTGATTCTTGAGGAGGAACGGGACAGAGCCCATAGCAAGACCCATGGGGATACCTTGCAAGAAGTATAAGAGAACCAAAAGCAGGAAATTCCGTTGGTCTTGTCTAGGCAGTTCGAAGAATCCATGGTTGTTCTCCGTCGGTGTTTTGGGAACAGGATCGTCGAGAGAAAAGCTCTCTCGGGACATGTAGTTTGCTGAAACGCCTTCTGCGGTGTCCAGGTTGTTGGCGTTTTTCCGCCGCATTTCCACTCCGTTACTCATCTTGCCGTTGGCATTGTTTTCTTTCAGAGAAAGAGGAGCCGGCCGTTGTGATGGTGGCGACTTCGGTCGTCTCGCTCTGGCACCCATAGGCAGATTCTAAATCCGACCAGCAGTTTCTAATAGCGTTGTTCTTGCAGAATTGCTTGTGTTTGCGACTGTGCGCAGGTCCTGGCGATTGGCGGGCCGCGTATTTCGAATTCGAGTCAATATCGACGCCGATGTGCAACAAGATAACTTGGTTCGAAGTGTCTTGAAGCAGGAATTGTGAATGAAAGCGAAGGCTTTGATGGTGATAAGGAAAAGGAGCAAGAAAATTCAAGCAGCGTTATTTCGGATTATCGGCCGAGATCCAGATAATCAAGGAATGTGGAGGGGGTTGTGTGCGACAAAGATGTGGTGTTTTGCGCGGGCAAAGCAACCGTGGCCTCAAGGTGCTTACAAAAGGTGGGAACCAGCAATGTGGCAAAAATAGTGACAATAGAGAATGAGAGTGACTGAGCTTCAGAGGACTGACCACCAAGAAGCTTTGATGGTGCAGAACAGTTTGGCAGGAACCTCCGTTCAACGACAGCCCACAGAAGACCCCGAGGACGCGGGTCAATGGCTTGTCGTGACGGTGAACGAATAATGGGAGCAAGTTGAGACAAGAGGAAACACTGACGATCTGGCGCCGCACAGCGTAAGCGGCAGGCAATATGGCAGGTAGCTGTTGGGCAGGCACTAGGGTCTCGACAGGTTGCAGGAGACCCTGGAGCCAGCCGCCCTTGGCCACTTGGCACCATCCATTGAGGGCATGGCTGCCTCGAAACTTGGGCCCGGAAGAATAAAATTGCGTTCTTATACGGGGCCGCTGTCACAGTCACACGGCAGGTACGGAGTAGTTTGCCGGTTCTTGAATCATGCCTGCTGTATTGGCCCCACCACTTATCTTATCGCGTCTTGAAGCTTAGTTAACGCGTAAACGACACTCATCCAACATCAACAAAACTCACAACATGTCTTGACCTGCATATTTCACGTTATCTCTAGGGGCAACCGCAGAGAAGACCGGACAATATATAATGGAAGATCAAAATGCCTCATCTGAAGCATCCCAGCTCGATAAGGAGATTGTCACATTGAAAAAACAAGGTCAGCGAGCACGCGCTGCATGTCACTTACAATGAACACACTCACTAACACCGACACAACAGCAATATCTCTCCGCAAACAGCTTCAAATTCAATGCTCCACAATCCTATCCTCAGCGTCTACAAAGCGACTCATTCAGTCGCAAGCATCATCTCCAGCCATTGGCGGCCGCCGCAACAGACCCTCAGACGCGGCTGCTTCCAAGCTAAGCACGCGGCTCACCCAACAACATGCATATATGCAGCAATGCATATACCGCATCTCAGCACCAGTCACTTCCTTCAAAGTGCGCGATCCGGACCCTAATGCCGTTGATGGAGGGCACGTTCTCGGCCTCCGATTCGAGGTCATGTCCCGAGGACAGTTCCTTCGCCCATACTACGTCATGCTGAACCGCCCCTATCCTGGCTCCAGACATCTTCGCGTCCATCGCCATACGGTCCCTCCAGCCGTTCTGCTAGCCGGTCTAGCTGCCCGGTATCTATCACCTCCTTCGTCATCGCGAGGACGTGAGAGCGAGAGTTCCACGGGCCAGGATCTCGACCGTTTTGTGAGGACTCTACGGCGGGAAATCGTCCGATATCACAACAGGCTCGGTGTATCTGCAGATCTCAGAAGACGTTTAGGTTTACATGATCGTAATGCTAAGGATCTATCACCAAATGCGCTGGTGGAAGTTGCCATTGCCGATATTGAAGCGAAGCAAATTAATTTTACTTGGGCAGACGATAGAACGGGGAGACTGGTTATGGATGATGACGGAAGGGTAGTCAACTTTGTGGTTTTTGCACGGGATGGGCGAGATTGGGAGGCATCGCAGGACATATTTGCCAAACACGACACCATCGAAGAGGTGTCTAGGAAACTGGAAGAGTACATGGAGGCTAGTGCACGAGAAGAAGAGGATTAGGTGATTGGATAACTAATTAAACCCGGATTTGCATCAATCTTAGGACAATGTAACATGGCCGAGAGCATACATTATCACATGGCACCGAACGGCCAGATCCTGGCCAGATCATTAAACCACTAGCGTTGAGCCGTCGGCTACATTAAAACGAACGCGTGGTCTGAGCTCGGGTGGACAAGCCATGATGAATTTGCCATGTTCGTCTGCATTGAATATGCCATACAATCGTACACATACAAGCTAAAACAGTTCATAAATCAAGTAATTCATCACATCCTGAGAGTCATTTTAATACGGGAAGAAATTTCAGCACAAATAAAAGTAAATTGGCGATGAAGATGTAAATACAAGAACCAGGCAATGTCATGCTAACACCCAACCCCTTCCACGCCAACCATGACTGGCCATTGTTGACGCTCCCCATATGTGAAGCACAACCACAACAAAAAGACTGCCTCTAGAAATGTGCAAATTAAGTAACAGTGGGAAAACTTTGTAGCTTGCCACGCCGATCCCATAATGTCGTCATGAACATGTACAAGAATTGTACGTCAGCACCTGAAAGTGTACTAGATGCCAAGGGGCTCCGTCTTGCTATATTTAGATGAGAAGAGCAGCGACGAGACCCATGGCGACGACTGTGCCGACCTTCTGGGCGTTCTGGGTAGCACCAGCCATAACGGGAGGAGGCTGGGTCCCGTTGCCAGGAGCAGGAGGGAAGCCAGTGCCGACGGGAGGAGGAACAACGATAATGGGGGTGGTGCTCTGAAGGATGGGGGTAGTAGCAGGAGGAGCAACCACTACAGGAGCGGTGGACGAAGGGTAAAGAGTCGTAGCAGGAGGAGGAGGAGGAGCTTGAGTACCGGGCACAGTGCCAGGCTGGGTCCATGTGTTGGGGGGAGCCTGTGTAGTAGCAGGTGCGGTCCAGGTGTTGGTGTTAACGGGAGGCTGGCTGAAGGTGACAGGCTGAGTAGCAGGCACAGTGTTGGAAACTGGCACAGTGTTAGAGGCAGGCACAGTGTACGTGGCAGGAACGGTAGCCAGAGTGGTGCTGGTGATAGGGACCGGGCAGACGGTAGTCGTGGCCGGGACGATCACGGTGGTGACAGTAGAACCGCCGGCAGGGCAGTTGGTCACAGTAGGAGCACAGCTGACGATGGTAGAGACCTGAGTCTGGGTGACCGTCTGGGTGGCCCAGGTGTGAGGAGCCGGAGCCTGGCAGTCACAAGGGTGGACATAGTGCCACTCGTGGTTGCCGTTGTCGTCACAGCCGTCCATGGGGACGTGGTGAGGAGGGTGCCAGACATCGGTACAGTCCTCGGGAGGCGAGCTGGAAGGGCAGTCATCGGCTGAACCAAGGGAGATGCCGCCAGGAAGCTTGACATCAAGGCCGAGGCAGAGGTTGGCGTGGATCAGATCGCCAAGGCCGAGATCGAGGTTAAGAGGAGAGCGAACCTCGTGCGCGGAAACAACAGCGGCAACGGCCGCAGCAGCGAAAGCAGCAGACTTCATTTTGATTTGATACTGTTTAGTAAATTCGAAAAGAGTGGACGGGTAGTTGGAAAAGCCCGGAAAACGAAGGTAAAGAGAGTGTGGTCGCAAATGTCCCAGTTCTGTTTTGTGCTGATGAGGGTGAAGAAGGAGAGCTGAGCTTGTCGGGGAACGTCCAGGGTCTTAAATACATGGACAACGGCCACCAACCAGCCCAGAAAGACGACAGCCTCGTACCCTTCAGCATCCTTTCTTCCCTTTCTTGAGCCTTGGGGCTTGATTCAAAAGGGAAATGAAGAGCAGAAATAAGACAGCGCGTTGCTCTGCATGGCACAACTGCCGGGGTCCCTGTCTCCCTCTCAAGATCATCCCAGCTTAGATCGCAATCATAGCTAAAATTATGCTGACTCTAGCTTTTGAGGGAGTTGAATGACAAGACTCACCCAATCGCACATGAACCAAAATAACGGAACCCTAGCGGGGTCTGTCCAGGAACAGTGTCTGATCCTCGTGCAGCCATGTTAAGGGACTCGTGGACCAAGTTGGAAAACCAGCGGGCCGTGCGTCTAATGCAGCATGAGAGTAAACACCGCCAGCAAGATCTGATTTTTGGGGGGTACCTGCGCTAGCGCAAGTGCCGACATGGGACCATGAGGAGGGCCAGTTAGTAACTGCGGCGGGACCCTGGCCAGCAGTGCCGAGTTGCCATTTGACCCCTAGAGGCGGCGGGTTTAAACCCAAGAATATGACTGGCCATGTGGTCCGGGGAATACGACCGTTGTTGTGTCGCGTGGAACCTATGGGCAGGGGGGAAAGGGGTTCGTATCGAGCGTGTGTTTGTAGTATTGACCGCATCCTGCCCTTCCTCAATCGTCATCCGATATGTTGGTCATATTTAACCATCCAGCCCAAAATATGATCGATCTCAATTCCCAGTTCCGGGCCTTGCCCTCTCGCCATTGTACGCTTTGTTTGTTGTTGTCTGATATGAATCAATACGTGGGTTAAGGGATTGAGCTGTAAGTTGACCACAACCCTTCTTTCCACTTTAGGTAGAAAACTAGTGTGGGGTAGCCAATTTCCGACTGAGACATAGCCGCCGGTAAGTTCTGTCGTGGCTGCTAGCCTGGTAGAGACCCAAGCGCAAACACGTTCGCCTATCGAGAAGAAAGCAAGTGCGGGCTTGCAATAGTGCGCGCTAACCGCCCGAGTCCACCCCCTCATTGATGCAGCCATATGCTGCTGTATATTATCCAGAAAAGAGTCGACACTTGCGCGCATGATTGATCATCTTGCATTCGACGTTGACAGTGTCTTGCAGGGAACCTCTTTCGAGCAGGGATGCATCTGAGGCTACTTTGTTTCTGATATCCCTAGCAATCTTTAGCCACTAGGAACATTCGAAGGGTGAATTTCATGTTATCAATAATTATCCAGTTGCCAAAAATCAGTCGAGAGATTTCCAATTCGAGTACTCCGTATTGTGATCTCGTTTGCCAGATAGTGGGTCGGAGCCCAAGACACCTTCCCCTACTAACCCTCCCTCGTACTTCGTAATGCCCTTTCGAATGTCAGGGGCAGACCCGAGAGTCGCTACGAAATAGGGTACGAATGGTCTTCGTAGCACTCGCCAACCAGATTTGGTTGGCCAGGCAGGCTCTGGCGACTCCAGATTAGACTTGCTTTTTGTAGCAATAAGCCTTAGTAGGAACCACCTGCAGCTAAGAGCCCCGTCGTCCCATTGCCCGCGGCTCGGCACAATGGCCGGATTTTCGTAGACAAGAAGGGAGTGTGCTTTTGCAAATGCGTCTCATCGGTGATGCCTTCACCAATCCAATGTTTGCTTTGTTCCCGCAGTAGCAGGCGCGTTGAGCGGCTCAACCACAGCCGTGTCGACACGAGGCCCGGACTCATCATCCAGCAATGAAAGCTGAATATGCCACAGCCTAACCTGTTCATCAACGATATTGCTCCATTTCCGTATCAAGGGATGCGCGTTTGCCACGTCAGTAAATAGAATTTGATCACCCTCTTTAGCAATCACGTCGTAGTTCCAGTTGCCATCCGATGCCCAATACTCAGCACTGAAGATGTTGGCGGTGCTTAATTCTTCCCTTGCTTCATCCAGCAGCTTGACTGACGCCTGGATGGCCTCTCCCGTTTGACCCTTCAGCGCATCAGCAATGCCCTCAGTGACCCCGAGCAGCTGTCCAGCTCGTGACCCAATGGTTGCGCCTAGACTGAATCCTTCGTCAAAGCCAGCTTGAATGCTCGACTCCTTAGCCATAGTAATGCCCTCTCGGTAACCTGCAGTAGTATGCTCCGTCTCTAGTCGTCGCATATCTGACGGATGAGGGCCATTTTGCGCCTCTTGTTCGGTTGGTGACGCCGGTGCCGATCCAAAGACATCGTCGAACTGGTCAAGAGGGCTTGATTCGTGTTCCACTCTCAGCCCTCCACCACCCTGTGCCAGGTAGGCATCGTCTGGCGAGGTCTCTATGGGCTGAAAATGCATTTTTACGTTGGGCAATTATAGCGCTCCTGGAAGGTCTCAGTTTGTTCCGGGGCATAGATGGGTGGTGACGATTACCCTTTCCTTACTTTTCAATCGAGTGTCCAACGAAGGGAAGCGAAGAAAAAATCATGGGCTGTGGTTTTGACACTGTGTTGTTGGGTGGAGAGATATGCGAAGTTGGATGCTCCATACAGTGTTGATACTGTCTGCATTATTAACCATCAGCAGCTGCCCTTGCTTGCATTTCCGCCCTCGCCCTGCACACGCCCACAATTTCCTTTTTTCCTTTTCGAAAGGAGGTTCTTTCCCCCACACACGTCGTGTCTGAAATTAGCAGCTTCGTTGCTAGTTGCTAGACACGGAGAGTCTGAGACAACCTAGCTAATTTCGTATCCTCTTATTCCTATAGGAGAAGAGCGCGGGCGCTGATTTAGTTGTTGGGGAGTAAAACTAGAGCCAGCAAATGCGATTGTGGTTACGCGTCCTTTGCAGCTCTAAGGTGCATGCAACATACCATGCACTACGGAGTTCAAATGAGAGCAACCCTTGACTGCCCTTCAACCAACCTTTATATTCGAAAGCAACCGTAAAAGCCATCCGGATTATTGCCATTATCATTTCAATGTAGTTAATACTAGACCTTAATTGACACCAAAAGCTACTACACAGTCTTGGCTATGAATTATGCCAACAGAACCAATTGACCTTCCAAAACTGCAACCTTTTCTCGCACTATACAGGGTAGCACTCATCCGCATGATAAGCAAATACTCTTCCAACCCTGGCAGTTTCAACATCTTCCACTTCCTTTCCCAAATAACGTCTATGTGACTTTATGGCGCGAATGTTTTTCTTCCATCGCTACTTCTGGCAGCTTCAGTCTGCATAACCTGTTTCAACGAGCAGTATGCCAGAAGTCACTGAAATTTTGGTCGCGATTGCTGTGTGGGTGACTAAAAAGAATTGTTATTCCGCAGTCTATCTATCTATGAACCGAAACAAATGCTGACAGATTCTGTATTCAAAGCAGGCGTCGCTTCATCAAGGAGTAGTATCCTCGGTCTCCGCAGGAAGGCGCTGTAATGGCAATTTGTCGTTTCTGCCTCCGCTGAGCATGCTACCACCGGTGGCGGCCAGCGTGGATAGTCCATCCGTAGTCTGAGCGTCTAAATGAACACGAAAAGCATATGCTAGAATTGACGCTGGAGGGGCAGACATGCGGAAGGAACCCATGAACTTTTATTAGCTAACTAGGGAGATTGTGCGACGATACACCTCTACATCCATGGTCTTGATGACCTGTCCCATCTCCAAATAATTCGTCTTCGGCCATACTCTTGAAGTCGCTCTGGTAACAAGATGCATGTCTTTCACAGCTTCCGCTTGTCCGATCGGTTGGAGTGTTACTGACCCAGACTGAATGTAATACCGAGTTCATCCACAGCCGACCTGGCTAATCGCAAGAAATATTTGAAAGATACCTGTTCAAACCTCAGCTTACAAGCATTCGATTCCTGTTCAACATGTTTCCCCCTTTCTTGGCATTCTTGCGAGACGTAGGCTGGGGTTGTGTTTGATTGCCTTGTGAGATGGTGTCCGGCGAGTTCATGGTGCGCTGCAGCTCTTGGCTCGCATATGTAGCTTTACTCGAGTCTAGTGCAAAAGTGAAAATGGACTTGGCAATCTGTGCACGGGCAATGAGACTTACGAGGCATATGTATACTTGAAAAATCGGATATTCACGGTCCGTAATGAGAATACGAGAGCGGCGCACAGACTGGACACTATGAGGATAGACGGAAGTGATTTGGACGCGTGGCTAGCGAGAACCATAGTACCGTGTCAAGGCGTACTCCTCAAGTCCTACGAAGCAACTGTGCGGACTGAGCGCACCAGCTCCCTGGCAAATGCCACAGCATCCATGCATGCCACTCTGTCGAATCTTGGCATCAAACGTCAGAGCACGATCAGGCGCAGCCATCCACATGCCACCACTGCAGGTATTGCGGCAGTGCATACGAGTACTAGTACCAGCTTCCATTGAGTGGTAAAAAAAAATACTATGTCACCCAAAATTGTCGAGATGAATATCTACAGGCAACTAATAGCTGAGGCGCCTATTCTGGAGGGTCGCTGGTACTTTCTGATAGCACGCTTGGGAGTGCTCCAGGTATATATCCCGGCTCATCAAAGAAAGACACTGCCTGAGTTATGATGGATCAAAAACACATCTCATGGACTCGTTGCGAGAGTTTTTGAGCGATCCGTGATAATGAGATTACAAAAAATCCCAAGCCGAGAAATAAAAGCAGCAGCCCCACGGCTACGAGGGGTTCGGAATAAATATCGACTTGGTCTTTGAGCTCACCATATCTGGAAGGGAGAAAGCTGATACCCGCCAGAAGCGTGACATATAGAATCGCTTGTCTTTAAGTGAGTAAGAATAAACTCGAGTCCTGAGATAGTTGGTGGACGTATGAAACTCACTATGGATGGTACAGAGGAGCCGTCCAAAGAAAATCAATCTCCAATCACTTCTCACAGCACAAGCAATGAAGCTCAGCGTTTGTTTGGTTCTGGTTGGACGATGACGACTCCTATGTTCGTTACTTTGGACTACATCTTCATAGGACCTCGAGATGGGGTTCGTGCTTTCTGCTAAATCTTCTTTCTGATCGGCATCACATATGACCCCAAGGTTCTCATAATATTGCTTTATTTCGTCAATAGACAACTCGTCTGAGCCCGCACTCGACCTGCTGGTTTTCCACTAGTGCCCCGCACACCGTCCTGCAAGATGAGGTTTACATGTTTCCCTTGCTTCGCTGCCTCGCCATTGACGAGAGCGATGATATTTTCAGCATATTGGGTAGTTGACTGCGGATGCGCAACCACGTAGTTGTGCGGTGTTTGGACAGCAAGATAGTCTAAGGCACTACTCGCTAAATGACGGAATCAACTAAATGGGTTATAACCCGCAAGTTTGCGACATGTCCATAAATCTACCACGCTGCATTACATTACACTGGAACTATAATTACAGCTACAGCTACAATTACAGTTACAGCTACAATTACAGGCTACTACTACGACAATTACAATACATGTAGTGCCCTGACCTTGTATGATCTCATGGGAAGATCAAGAAATTTGGCTAGACGAAACCACGTTCGGCGCCACGCAAACGAGTCGCTAGGGATACTTCTGTTGCAGGAAATCCAGTCTCTTCCGCGTTGGATGTGAACCAAAATTTATAAAGTTCATGTAAGATGATCAATCCTTCCGAGCTTATTGTAGGCACATAGCCATCCTGCGACATATAAGCAACGAGTATTATATGAGGCAGAAACAAGAGACGGGCCGAGATTCAAAGTTGGAGACCAGGAGTTCAGTAATTAAGCTAATAGTTATGGTAATACAGCATATGAGCCCTCTTATTAAAGAAGCAATCCTAAGCAGGCAGGCAGCACTGCCGTCCTTCTCTTCGTTTATTGCGCAACGCTGTGCACCTGCGATACGGAGGGCATTTGATCAATTAAATTAACTCCCACTGCTCAACACCGGAGCAACTCATGCAGAGCATTGCAAATCGCGTCTCCGACTTCGACCGTGCTGGCGTCCCCCCCCATGTCCTTTGACCTGATGGCAAGCCCTCCGGCTTCCTTCGTTTCGCAGACTCGTTGAACTGCCGACTCGATCGCCGCTGCTTCGTCGACCAATAAGCACGAGTATCTGAGCATCATGGCAAGGCTGAGAATCTGCGCCACGGGATTGACGATGCCCTTGCCGGCAATGTCTGGCGCGCTACCATGAACCGGCTCGTAGATTCCGTTACACTTGCCTTCACCTGGGATTCCGGATAGGCTGGCACTGGGTAATGTGCCAAGGCTGCCCACCAAGCCGCCTGAGATGTCTGACAGGATATCTCCAAACGTGTTATCCGTGTGAATGACGCCGTTGAATCCCCGAGGGTTCTTAACCATGAGCATCGCCATGCTGTCCGCCAGCTGGTGACGCAGCTCAACATCCGTAAACTCCTTCTTGAAGGTAGCCTCCGTCACTCTTCGCCAAAGTCTGCCACTGGCAAGAACATTGGCTTTATCGGCACTCCAGACAGTGGCCGGCCCGCCACCTCCTTTGCCGTCTCCAGCTTTCCCGAGGATTCGAGCAACGGCAGCAGACACTCTTGCTAGGCGCTCCACCTCGTGCGGCCTGTAGACCCAAAGATCGGAGGCCACCTCAGGCGTCTCAACCTTTTCGCCGAAGTAGGCTCCTCCGCAATTCTCCCTCACAACAATGAATTTTGTGCCGCGGATTACGTCGGCCTTGAGAGGTGACGTATCAAGTAAAGACGGAACGATAATCTCACACGGACGAAGATTAGCAAAGGCATCGAGCTTGTGTCGAAGCTGAAGAATGCCCGACTCGGGGTTTGGCGAAGCGCTGGCCCATTCTGGACCACCGACGCTTCCGAACAGCACGGCGTCGCTCTGTGCAGCTTCATCTAGAACCTCATTTGTGATTGGAATGCCATGCTTGTCGATACTGCTGCCGCCGACGAGGCCAAAAGTGCGTTCGAACTTGATATTGGGGCGCAGCTCTTCGATGATGTCTAAGACCTTCAGCGTTTCTTTCATCACCTCTGGACCTACATGATCACCGGGCAGAACCAGGATCTTGAATATTGTGGTGCTCATTTTTGGCCTTCTGGTCTTTAGCCCTGCAAATCTTCTTCCCCGTTATGACAGCCGCAGGCGCTTTTATATATTGCCGAAGACCTTAGGTTGATTGAGATTGAAAATGGCCCGAAGTCGGCGGGCTGCGATCAACCTCGGATATTCGTCAAAGAGGGCCAAATGCCTCGCGTGGAATCAACAATGCGAATTGTCAGTGCCTCGTCGGCGCCGCTTTTATTGTTCAGCCAGTGGCGCTGCTATTCCATTTTTGGTGCAGCGATGGATCTCAGTCAGATACTCCGTACTTAGTTACTTCATTCATCCTCCCAGGACTAAGACAGTGCTCCCCGCTTGGTGCAACCATGCGATGACTTATTCGCGACAGTCATGAACCACCACCCCGCATTATTTACTTGCACAAAACCCTGCCGGGCACAGATTAGCGTACGCAGCTTTCCTGGTTAGAGTTCGTCCTTCTTCAACTACTCCGTATTCTCCTCATAATTAAACTAATACACCATGGCTGGCGGACGTCTTGACGGCAAGGTGGCCATCGTCACCGGAGCAGCTTCTGGATTCGGAAAAGGCATCGCAGAGAAGTTCTCCAAAGAGGGGGCCAAAGTCGTCGTCGCGGACCTCTCAGAAGAAGCGGGCAAAACAACTGCCGCTGATATTGGAGGTGTCTTCGTTAAAGCAGACGTAACAAAGGCCAGCGACTGGGAAAAACTACTCAGCGAGACCGTAGGAGCATTCGGTCAGCTGGACATTGTTGTCAACAACGCAGGCGCTGGGTACACAAACAAGCCAACTGAGCACGTCGCCGAGTCGGAATTCGACCTGGTTTTCAACGTCAACGTCAAGTCTATCTACATCTCTACCAGCGTCCTGCTCCAGCAGTACTTTTTGAAGGAGAACCGCCCGGGCACCTTCATCCAGATTGCTTCGACGGCTGGAATTCGACCTCGTCCAGGGTTGACCTGGTATAATGCCTCCAAGGGGGCGGTCATTACGGCAACCAAGTCCTTGGCTGTGGAATACGGGCCGAAGCAGATTCGGTTTAATGCCGTTTCACCTGTTGTTGGAAGCACGGGAATGTGAGTGTTTTTTTTCTCGCCCTTTGAACATCACTGTCTGGTTTCGCATGCTTTTTCTAGTTTTGGTTTGGCTAACAACGAACGCTGTGTGATATAATAGGACGCATTTGTTCTTGGGCAAGCCTGACACTGCGGAAAACCGGGCGGCCTTTGTTTCTACGGTTCCTCTGGGACGGCCATCTACTCCTGCTGATGTTGCCAACGCGTGCTGCTACTTGGCTAGTGAGGAGGCAGGGTTTATTACTGGTGTGAATATGGAGGTTGATGGTGGACGCTGCGTGTAAGGTGAGATGTGCGGTGAGCTGGAAGGGTCGCAGAACACGGCACATCGTTTACATGAGCCGCAGTGAAGAAGTTGCGCTGTGCCGTGCAGCAGGGATCTTCAGAGAGTCCGCATCTGCATCTTGAATGACAAGCCGATGAAGAAAGTGGGTTGGGCTACTTCCTGTATCACGGCATGATATCAATTAAAATGCATGCATGGCATCATCGGTACCTCGTAAGATTGATTGCCTTCCCGGGAAGGCAATGGTGATGGATGGCCGACAGCGCAAGCTAGCACCTAAACTAGTGGCCTATGGAGCCCGGCTGCCCGGCCATCGCAGCCACCAGCCCACTGTGGGCCCACCATGAGCCCAATACTGAACAAGCCCTGAAGCCGATTGTGGTGCGAGACTTGGCTTCTCTAGGCATTGGATTTGAGACGATATGTCGGTCGATGGATTGGTATTTTACTTCTCCATACTCCGTACAATGCGGCACAAACTCTTCACGTACCTGCTAGTATGGACGAAACGTGAAAGTGAGTAACAACTTTATGCCTTCCACTGTAGGAAGGCTTCGGATGATGTAGTCGATTAATTGTCCGATTTCCAGGGTAGGTAGACTTTGAATGACTGTCCATACTGAATCAGATACCTTTGGTGACGTGAGACTTGGCGAAAGTGGTATTTTGTTGCTGTTCGATATTGCTGACCTTATCTGTCGGGCTATCGGAAATACTACCACGGCAAGAGCTCTATACGACCATGCAGTTAGGCATCAACTACGAGAAGGGTTGGATATGTAGCAGTTGCAGCAGCAGCAGCAGTCATGGTAGTAGTAGTAACCACGTAGCACTGTGAGCGACCAAGTGAATCATATCGTTCGACAGAGCAGGAACAGTCGCTGACATCTCAGCATTAGTCTGGTCCCGGCGAAAACCAGGGCAACAGCCCACAGCCAACTCCCATCATATTGTTGTGTTGTAAAGACTCTAATTAGTGTAAGCTGGGGCGGTTCATCGTAAGCTTGCTTATACGACACTGCTGACTTGCTTCCCCGTTCCTCGTCCAGCCAGTATCTGGGCCTATGACGGCCTGGCACAAACACAGTATCCAGTTTACTAGTCACTTCGTATTCATGCCACCATGTCTCCGCATTTCCGTGCGCTGTCGAAGCTGTCATATCACCCCCGCACGCACGCCGGGGAGGACGAGTGAATTATGGAGTCGGGGTCGGGATCGGACGCTGAGTTCATTAAATTGTAACTAGCTAGGTATTCTGCGCTGCCGTCACCATCCATCTCCATTTCCTCAGTACATCAAGTGGCATTGTCTAGTGCGATTTCGGCTCTCTAATTGTCTGATTGCACCGGGAGCCAGATTATCTCCCCCGCTTGAACAGATCCGTATGCCCGCCCGGTCATTTTTCACGCGTGACGAGACCCATCACATAATAACGGTCGTTGGTAAAGAGCATCTACTTACATGAGCACTCTGTTTAAAATAAATACCTTGTAAAATTTTCGTTGATTATTAATCGCCCATCCTCTCATTTGATTGACCATGGCTACTGCTGAGAAGCTGCCCTTCGAACTGGCCGATAGGAGCCTCGCACACCCAGACAGTCTTGTCGACGGCAAAGGTGTGGCCGCCAAGTCCGGCAAGCGATTCGACGTCATTGACCCTGGAACCGGCAAACCCTGGATATCATGTCCAGACTGCACTGGCGACGATGTCGATGCCGCCGTTCAATCTAGCCACAACGCATTCCTGGAATACTCCAGGTGGACGCCGAGAAAGCGCGCACAGTGCATCTCCAAGTGGCATCATCTAATTGTCTCTGCGAAGGAGGACCTGGCCAAGATCCTGGTGTACGAGACAGGGAAGCCGCTTGCCGAGGCATACGGAGAGATTGACTATGCCGCAGGGTTTACGTGGTGGTTTGTCGGCGAGGCAGAGCGTGCCCACGGCAGCTCCATCGTGTCTGCCGTGCCCGGTCGACGAGCCATCACCATCAAGCAGCCCATCGGTGTTGCTGCGGCTCTAGTTCCGTGGAACTTCCCCGTTGCTCTCACGCTGAGGAAGATGGCGGCTGCCCTGGCGGCGGGCTGCACTATGGTTGTCAAACCATCGCCAGAGACGCCACTCACAGCTTTGGCCGTGTCCCATCTCGCCTTGAAAGCTGGGTTTCCTAAGGGGGCACTCAACGTTCTCACCACGAGCCTCGATAATACGCCTTCCGTTGCGGAAGCACTTTGTCTGCATCCCCTGGTCAAAAAAGTAACATTCACGGGTAGCACACGCGTCGGCAAAATCATCTCGTCTCTCTGCGCAAAGAATCTGAAGAAATTCACCCTCGAACTCGGCGGTAACTGCCCCTTCATAATATTCGATGACGCCAACACCGACCAAGCGCTTGGTCAGCTTATGGCCCTGAAGTGGCGCCACGCGGGCCAGGCGTGCATCTCGTCTAATAGGCTGTATGTGCAGCGCGGCATATACGATTCTTTCGTGCAGGAGCTTGTACGTCAGACGTCCCAGCTCAACGTTGGCCATGGTATGGCAGAGGGAACGACCATGGGACCGGTCACATCGCCTCGCGGCCTGGATAAGGCCGAGGAAATGGCCGAGGATGCTGCTTCAAAGGGCGCAAAAATGATCTATGGTACGGGTCTTCGCGCAGAAACCACAGGCGGTTATTTTATGAATCCGACCGTTTTCATCGATGTGACGGACGACATGCTCATGAGTCGAGATGAGATATTTACGCCATTGCTCGGAGTGTCGGTGTTTGATACAGAGGATGAGGTTGTCCAGCGAGCAAACAATACGACAATGGGACTGGCGAGTTATGTCTTCACCAAGAATGTTGATCGTTTGTGGAGGATGTTTGAAAAGCTGGAAGCCGGTATGATTGGTCTGGTACGTAACGTTACGAACTTTTGTTTGTCTTTTCCCTGTCTCTTGTTGCCGGTAAATAACTTAGCTCTGTCATGCTTTCTTTTTGCATTTGCGTACGGAGTAGTGTAACTGGTTGTTGCTCAGGCTGAAACCCTCCGTTTCTCTCTCCATTTTGTGTGCATGTCTGCTGTGTTTGCTGCAAGCCTTGTCTTAGTTCCTATTATGTCGCAGGAAAGCCGCTAACTTACTGGATTCTAGAACACTGGAAACAGTTCATGCGCAGAGGCTCCATTTGGAGGCATCAAAGAGAGTGGTTATGGCAAGGAGAGTGGCAAGGACGTAGCCGTGGAAGAGTTTTTAGTTACAAAGAACGGCACCTTAACCGTTGAAGGTCACTGGTAGACAAGAAACGTCTACGCCCGAGGCAAGAAATATGGTATCATGCGACATTTCTCTATGGTGTGGTTCTGTGGCCGATTTTTTTTTTAATCGATCCAAGAATTGTTACATGAGGCTGAATGAAAGTCTCCCAGACACGGGAGACAGACGACATCACTAGTTGCCTGCTTGAATGCTTGAGCACTGTAAGTTAGTATACTTGCAACCCTCTTGGAACGTTTCGTTGGCGACTTGGACATGTGTTCGCCGCAGATCTCTCATGCAAATGCTCTGCAGTCAGGAGTCGCATTGCGCGTCGTTTGTAACACTCAACAAGTATGGTTTGTCTGTAACATCGAAGAAATGTTTGCAATACACGCGAATGCGATGGTGCATAACTACAAAGCAAGTATCCGGTACCGAGACACTGACACTGGCAAAAAGCACCGTGAGACGGCAAGGCGGCGTCCCTCCACCGGGGAACCAGGCTCCTTGCATCCGCAGCGAGGACGTGCAGTCTGTATTTTACTGTTGTATTTCCCATTCCGTAGTGAAAGGTTTGCTGTATAGGAGGAGGAAGAAGTAAAGCAAGGCAAAACTTGCGAATAGGCTCAAAGACGAGTTGAGAAAATTTTTCATCTTCGTTTGTTCCTGGTGCCTAATGTTGTTGTTGCATGTTCTGACCAGCATTGGACACGAATCATCTACTTGCTGACTGTTTTTGGTCACGCCACACGTAGGAAGTTATTTCGAAATTAATTAAAGTTCTCTGGGTAATTAACGTAAAGCGCGCCAGCGACAGTCAGAGCACGGCATTGACCGTGTGGACTAGCGGAAGCATGTGAAGCTTCTCAAACTACCCTGTTGATAATCCAGTATCATGAGTAAAGTCCACGCAATATTCGTCAGCTTTGCCCACACCTGGTTCATATTAGGTACCCGGTAACTAACTAATTGGCAAGATCAAGCTCTAGGTTTGTAGGTTGACAGGTTGGGGACACGTCCGGGCTCACGGTGTGTGTGGCCAATCTAGCAGGCAATCAGCGGCGACTCGACGTTGGCAGAGTACTCCGTACAGGCAGCAGTAATAAAAACACCAGATGCAACATCAACCACATGACAGAGCGTAACTAGTCAGAATTATGCCACCACCAGCGGCCCCGGGCCGGGCCACAGGGGGGGTGATCAGGGGTCAGCCAGGCAGACAGCCAGGCCATCAATTTATGGTTTTATGGGCCTAAGGTGAGTTTTTGACGCCCCCAACATAAATCGCAGCCGCTGTACGAAGAATATTTCATCCGTACTAGGGAGAGTAGACAGAATGGTATTTACTCCGTATGGGTTGCCCGCGTAGTTTCCGGGAAATGAAGTCCGGCAGCATGGATAGACTTGTGTAACGACAAAGCAAAGCTGCAGAGCGACGCAAGCCTCGGATTGGTTACCAAAGTCGAGGAAATCGATATTTCGGTACGACGGTGAATCGGCTAGTACTTGATCTTGATGGGTGATTGAACGAGAGGGGAGAGGGGCTAGGAAGCTGTCTGTGAGAGCTGTTTGCACATGCGCTGAGCCCGGAAATGGCGGGAAGATGCCGGCGGGTGGTGAGCCACCATGGCAATACCCATAATATTGATAGCCCCAATATGTTGATTCAGGGGGGGGGTGTTCGGCTCTCGGACGCCATTGATTTGCTCATGGACGGGTGCGTCGCATGCCGGCATGCGTGCATGCATCTTGAATCGTTACCGAGTCGGCCCTGTTACTTGTGATGATATTGTTATGTACTTTACGAGATTGTACGGAGTACGGAGTAGGGTATCGAGAGGCGAGCAAAGAACCAACCGCAGAAGAGATGCTGCTGCTGTATTACCGGCGTTGTAGCTGTCTCAGAGAAAAGGGTAATCGTCTACGGGGGAGGCGAGCTGTAACATGGCCAACGCTCGGGCCCAACACCGTCGAAGAATTGAGGAAATTGGATCTAGCAGATGCACAAGGAGCAACATCACTGGCAGTGGTGGAGGTGTGGTGGTGGAACGGAGTACTGAGTGTTGTTTGCTTGGCGACAGCGTGCACCACATTCACTTAGATGTAGTTGGTCTGGGCCGCGCCTTCCGTTGCCATGCGCTTTCCCTCTGGGCCGGAGCCTAAACAGATTGCAGGTTGGCGTTAACAAGTCTTCGCCCCAGTATCGTACGGCTTAGCAAGGCATGGTATTGTATTGTAGGAAATGTGCTCTCCACACATGCATGGAGCCTATTCCATCGCCGCCATTGACTATGGCCTTGTCAGGCACAGCACATGTCGAGTTCTGCATTGAGCTTCTAGAACTGTTGGTCTCACGATCAACGGGGCATGGGTCTCTCGCTACCGCATGGGGGGAAAAGGTGTCAATATCTGACAGCCAATGACTACCCTCGAGCCCCAAGGCGACAAAACGACCATCCTGCGTCCACACCGTGACATCACTGCATTCATGCTGACTAGTACAGCAGCATGATCACGTCTTACTCAAGCTCAACCGCCTAGCACACTGCAAACAGAATTTTGAGGCTGGGTTCCTGCATCCGGATACTCACTGTTTGCCGAGAGGCTGTTCATCCTTGACCAGCCCACAAGAGCTGCGTCCAGCCATATGTCTCAGGTCGACCCGGCAGACGGGTAAGGTATACACGCATCAGAGATCCCAGACATCGCCGTGCCTTCTTTTCTCTTGTCTCTCCTCCCTCGTTACTCATTTATCTCGTCTACGGGGTACGTAGTACTTGGGTTCAAGTAGTATGAACGCGCCGTCGGGTGCTATTCCTAGGGGCTTTGGTAAGTCATTAATAGCGACAAAGGCAATATAGGGAGTCTCCACAGGGAAAGTTTGGTTAAGGCGGCGCGACGCTAGCCTCGCTGTTGGGTTGGGTTGGTCACCACAGCAAGGAGTACATTAGTACAGTTTACAGATTCTTATGGACTTTGATTCCTTGGATATTCTTTCTAGGTTGTTCCTTTATGGTACGAGAGCAGTATGCTGACACGTACACTGGGGCGGTAGCTGCTGGCCATGACTCTTCCATGAACCGGTTCATTATTGGAGGAATTTCACCTCGAAAAGGCACAAAACACTCAATTTGTCGACAGCCAGGAGTACCGTGGCAGGGATAACAGGGTTACCCTTCGCCTTTGAACCTGGCCCAGGGGCTGGTTATGGTTTGACCGCCATCAAAAACATGGCTAGACCGCAACATCGGAACAGAGTGCTCTGGAAAGACACGGAGTACCGGAGCACCGGACGCTTTATCGCAACGATAAGAGCACCCAACGCAAGTATTGTACTCCCTAAAATACTCTACTCCGTACTGCGTAGAACACTGCTGATTGCCCACTCCCCCCTGGCGATCTTGTCGGCCCAGGAAATGGGTAGCCCACGCGAGCTTGTGCACGACCCCTTGTCAATGAAGCCGAGCGAACGAACCATCCTTGTTGCCGTGTACCAGTCAGTGGTCAAAGTGTGAGGAAGTAGAAAAAAAAATAAAAATTATTGACGAGTTGTTGGTTAGGCACACACGTTCTGGCTTAAGGGTGTTTTCGTTTATAATCTCAGACATGCCCTCCGATGCTACGCACCTTTTCCCATCCATTCCACCAACTCGCATTATGCTCTGTACCAACGACGACTGCTCATTTTCATATGTTCCGCACAGATCCTAATATTCACGGGCTCATTCTTTTTTGGAAACAGAATAACATGATAGCAACAATATCTTGACACAAATTCTGGCCACATCCGTCTCCTCCCCGCGACACAACCACCACTTTCAGTTTCGGAGATCTCAATCATACCCTTTGATCGGCATCCAATTTACTCGGTGAAACAAAGACTGTTCAAAATGGCACGTGGACCTTATGATACCACAGGCATCGCCAAGCCAAATACCCCAAAGCCTCCTAAGCCTTCCCGACAATCTTCAGTATGGCCGTCTAGCGTAGAATAATGCGCAATTGATGACCGTACGAGCCTGAACACATGACAGCACGCCGGGTCAGGTAAGAGGGCTGACCGCTTTGCTATTATTTGCACTCGTTGCTGACTGATCCTAACAGTCTGACGATCGGTGCCGCCACATGATACCTCCGATCGACCTCACCTCGTATCTCATCGGCAATTCTCTTAACTTTCGACAACTGCCTCTAAAGGGTACTTGAATTAACTTTTCTTGTCATCTTCTTGCTTTATGTTTATTCTAGGGTAATATTGGGAACGGACTACAAAAATAGAATGGGGCTTTTAACCAATCAGGTGTACAACATTACAAAAAAAGTTTGGATTTCGTGGGGGAAAGACATAGATATTGGATCATACACATGATTTCGTCCTTCGATGGGCAAAAATTATACATAGGGGCCAGCAATGGCAAATTGACGATGTTTTAGCACTACGTTGAGTCCAGAGAGCAGTGGAAATGTGATATGTGATGAGTATAGGAAATTCGCGTTCAGCAACCCGTAATCATGACCTTGGCCAGATCCAAACCGTACCAAAAAAATCTCAAATTCGAAGAAATGTCAGCCTAGAAAACTCCGCAATCACAGCACATAGATTGCATCAGTGACCTATCGGACAATATTCTCCTACGGAAGTGGTGGATACGAGCCCGCCGCCGAGGTGGGACTGACGATGCCGGGGCGGGACGGTAAACATGTGGGGAGTTTCTGCAACGGTCGAGTGGCTGCAATTTTGCAATAGGCTTTGGTCATTGAACGATGGTGAAGGTGAAGAGAAAGACCTCGGCGGGAAACTTGCAGCGATGTTCCATATGTTGAGGTGAGCACTCCTTGAGAGGACGGGAGCGCGTTGCGGACAGCCACAGATGCTCTAGCTGGGAAGCGAGGTTATCCTCGAGATGCGACGCCAACAAATATAAATCTAGAGATGGGGATATACAGCTTCTACCATTCGATCATTTGATATTCGCTCTATTGATGCGAGGTTGCTTTGGGAGAATCCTTTCCAGAGAAAGCTGGCTACGATTGCAGCATCTACAACGACGACATTGATAGCTATGGCAGAACTGGGAAAGCGGGTATGAATTCAGATTATCAAGAGACGTATTGTATTAGCTAACTCACTTCGCTGCTTTCCCGTGACCGCAAGTGGCGCGGCGCGCAATACAACCGCTTCCACCTTGCGTACCCTGCTCCCCACCCTTCTTCTCATGTCGCCCACCTTCAACTTGGAGCAATACTGTGCCTCAATCCAGGATATGATAACTCAATCCGCAATCCACTCATTTTGTGACACATCATCTCTCATCGATTTCCACTTTTGTCACTTATCCCACGTCATTTGCATTGTGGCTTCACTTCTGTGTCACTCAGACTGCCACTCACCTGTAGCAATCTCGGAAGGATGATCTCAACGGTTGCGTCGTGGAACACTCAGCTGACGCGCGAAAACGACTATTTCCTTGTACGTGGAAACAAGGAGGGGAAAAGGAAAGTTTCTGCCTGTACTGGCCATGTAAGCCTGCATGTTGTGTGACGATTTGTCAACCTCCCTTTCGCCGAAGAAGGCGGCAGTGAGGGCCGGAAGGTCTGGAAGGGTGCAACGGGGCCAGCCGCAGTCGGAGTATCTCTGCAAGTTAAGGGGCGAATACACTTGCGTAGGCTAAGATATTTTTAACGCCAGGCTATGAAACTGAGTGGTATTGTACCGAGAGCATGCCGCGAAACCGGAAGTCAGCCACTTCGTGAGACTTGTTGGTTCCAAATATCTGCCTAGGCAAATTACGGCTGAAAGAGACAAACCTAGCATTAGTTAGCGGAATGCACGTTACCAGTCCGGCGGGCTGAGTGCATTGGAACGAGAGCACATACACGTAATTAAGCACTTACTAGTAAGTCGTCGGTACATATTATTTTCGGCAATTGTAACTGCTCCGTAAGCAAGAGAACCAATGCAGTAGCTAAGACTAACTACTTTAGCCAAATGCTCCTCCAATAGCGCTACGAGTACGGAATGTGTCTCTTCCAACTTAGACTAACTAGTTGACTTCATCTGCAATCGTCACTGGCTACCCTATTGCTACGAGACGGCTAAAGCCAGCTTATCACTGCACGCTCGCCTCGTGACGCAGCCTCACTCCTTGCAGGATGCAACTAACTACTTCATACCGAGATTCCATTCTTTTCACTAGAGCCCCCCCCCCCCCCCCGCTTGTTTCTCTCCCAAGTGGCGTCTATATCGTCGATGCCCAATCATAATTAAGTCTTAGACGGGGGCCACTTTTGATGCAGATGCAGTGCCACGACGAATTGGATCCTTTGATTCACCGGTTTTGACATATCTCCGCTTGGTCACCTCGTGAATTGCCTTTAGGGTCGGTCTACCTGGGGGCCACATGCCACCTGGATTATTATCATACTGACGGATGTACAATACGGCAGCAACGTCCGACGGAGCTACGAAACAAGGCGATAATGGCGTTTCCATCAAGGGAGAAGAATCTGTCCCCCCTCCGCATCCTCGCCTTGCGCAATGCCTCACGCTGTGTCACCGCGTCCGCCTACTTCCGAAAGAAAAAGTCCATGATGGATGCCCTTCAGCTTCATTCCCATTGGTTGGTATGCGAAAGCAGACCCTGCAGAGCGAGTTGTAACGCATCAGCCGTTGGCTTTTTCCTTTCGAATCACGACTGGCCACTTTTGATGGATGTCAGAGCATCGTCTCTCCGTCGGAATGCTTGCTAGTCGTCACAGCCCGACTTTACGCTTTGAAAATAGTGGAAGCCCACCAATCAGAAAATGCGGTACATGGTCGACTTTCTTCGAACCATTTGCTGCCCAACGCGATTTAGCTTATTCTTTTCTTGGCTAGCCCGTCAATTGTAAATTGCACCTTGACTTGCATAAGCCTATGTTCTGCATTCTACCCGAGGTCAGGACCATGGCCATGGCAATGGGTTTGGGTGCCTTTGGATGAGTTTGCGGATCCTCCCGTTTCTGCTATCCCGTCACCATTCCATAGACCATGTCGATAGCGTCTTCATGAAGTAGTATGCCTATTCCAAGTTATACCCAATGAAGGCAAGCCGTCATGAAGTGAGCAGCTTTCTACCAATAGCACTTAAGACAGCTTTGATAGACCGGTCTCTTGACGTTTGGTACAGAGTCACCGCCTTTCCTTTCACGAATCGTCATGCTGGTGCTCCCCACCCCAACATGGTGACAAGGGTGAGCGAGCTATTGACGACCAATTGGCGACCAATTGGGCTCTGTTTAGATGTCGGTCATAGTGGTAGAGAAGGGAGATGCTGGGATGTGGGAACATCAAACGTGGCAAGTCAGTACAGACCCGAAGTTGGAATGGTGTGGAGGTGGAGCTAACATATAACTCATAAGCTTTCCCCAGTAGCCTGGCCTGCTCTTTCTGTTCTGAGCATTACCTATGGCCCAGATACACACACGCTGAGTCTGATACTCTACCAAGCGTTTCCTGACAGCCTAGAGCATCATATACCTCGCGTGGCGGATTGCCATTGTCAGGTTGGGCCTGCCCTATACTCTCGTTACATCAAGTGGTTGTTGTTCAGGCTAGAATGGCGGTTCACTACCTTACCTCTGCCCTGTCTTGGGAGCAGGTACTAGCTATTCTAGGCGCAGTCTGGCTCTTGTATGCAGCTGTCGTTGTAGTACAGAGGCTGTATCTCAGTCCTATTGCCCATATCCCCGGACCAAAACTCGCAGCGTTGACCCAGTACTACGAGTTTTACTACGACATTATCCTTGGAGGGCAGTACACGTTCAAAATCCTGGAAATGCACAAAAAATATGGGTCTGTGGTTAGGATTAGTCCCTGGGAAATCCATGTCGGAGAACACGACTTCCACGGCGATTTGTATGGAGGGCCGACACGGCCGCGAGACAAGTGGAATTTCTGGGCAAAGCAGGTAAGCCTTGATCAGTATCCTTTCATGAGAAAGCACTTACTAATTTGGCGTGCTAAGTTTGGTGCTCCTGGTACGTGTCGAAGCGCTATAAAAATCAAGATCCACGTACTTTCCAAAACAATCTCTTACAATCTTACCAGACAGCGCCTTAGCCACTCTGGAGCACGAACATCATAAACTCCGGCGGTCGGCTCTGAACCCTTTCTTTTCCACACAAAGTGTGCGAAATCTTCAACCTGTTATTGAGGAGCGTGTCGACAGCCTTCTGGAAGCTCTCGTCAAATATGCAGCCACTCAGGGTAGTAGACCCATCAACGTCATGTATCCTTTTTCAGCTTTCTCGAATGGTACGACGCCCCAAGAGATGGTAGACCTCGGTTGGTACAACTGGTGTTAATTAACGCGTCTAGATGTCATCAACGAATATGCATTTGCGCGAAGCGACCATCTAAGTAAGTGGCAATACAGGATCGGCCGTAACCAGACTGTTCTGACAACAACATCGCAGTTGAAAGACCCGACTTCGGTGCCGAGGTGACTGATAATTTGTTAATGGGCACTCATATGGGTCCGCTCATTAAACACGCAAACTGGGCACTAACTTTGGTCAATGCTTTGCCTGAATCTGTCTCAGGTCGATGGGTTCCTGGTATGTCTACCACATCAAACACGTCTATTCATTGATTTTGACTTCTTTACCTTGCTAGGCTGGTCGGGATTTCTGAAAATGAAAAATGACATTGTCGACCAAATAAGCATGATCAAGTCGACGGAGAACACGGGAAAGTGGCAACTAGATGTGAGCCACCCTACCATCTTTCACGAGCTACTTTCTTCAAAGTTGCTGCCACGGTGGGAGAAGACGCCTACCAGGCTTGCCCAAGAAGGGCAAATCTTGGTACAAGGTGGCACACTTACCACGTCCTGGACTCTGTCGTTGGCTACCTTCCATCTTGTACATCAGCCTTCAACGTTGCGAAAGCTTCGAGACGAGTTGTTTGCTGCCATTCCGGATGCAAACGAAGTTGTGCCACTAGCTACACTGGAAAGCCTGCCGTATCTGCGGGCTGTGGTTAAAGAAGCTCTGCGACATGGCATTGGGACCAGCGGTAGACTTTCCCGGATTGCTCATGAAGAAACTCACGTCGTGCGCGATCGTCAGAACAACAGGGAGTGGCACATACCTCCTCATTCCGTGGTCAGCATGAGCCCTTACAAGACGATTATGGACGAGGGCATATTTCCAGGCTCGCAGGAATTTATTCCTGAGCGCTGGCTCGGCGACGGAGAGAGGCTGGACAAGTACTTGACGGTGTTTGGGGGCGGCACACGAGGTTGTCTAGGTTTAGCCCTCGCAAACGCCGAGTTGCATATGGCACTTGCTAAGCTGTTCCGTCGATGGGGCAGCGGCGGTGTGGTGGGAGGAGATGAGGATGGTGATTACCGCCCTGGAGATGTTGGTATGCTGAAAATATTTGACACGACCGCTCGAGATTGCCAGATGGCCTCGGACTATTTCATCCCTATTCCATTCAAGGTATTGCTATTTTCCCTTGATACTTGAACGTGGTCATGACTGACTTGCTCTCAGGGCTCAAAAGGTATCCGTTTTGTGCTTGAGCTGTTCTAAACGGATCTCCTTGTTGATGGAAAGCACTTGCTTTTTTTTTAAAAGGTGTTGCTCATCTGCCATCCAGATTGTGAGACAGTATTGTTGAATAAACTGGCGTCAGCATGCGATTGAGCGCATTTCGAGAAATTCAGTGTCCGCAGCCCGTTAGGGTCATATTCAATAATTACTTTCCCTTTAAAATTAACGGCAATATAACTAGTACAACTACTTCACGCTTTGCAACTTCACGTCCCTATCTTCAATACCTACCCTCTGATCTGTCCTACAGTGATATTTCATGTTACCACGTACTCAGTAGAGGCAAGCTAGATAGCCAGCCAACCAACTTGGCGTAATTTGGGATGCAAGCTCAGAAAAAAAAAGCAGACCAAGCTAGAGCTCGGATGTAGTTCAGTCCCGAGCACGGTACTTCGTGAACCAGACCGGACCCAACGCCATTGGCGGCTGGTCGACTTGCCGGGCCAGTGGGGGCAGGGGCAACCATGATCCGAATAAGGTAAACACGGTAATAACAGTTGACGGGCTGTTGTGTTGTGTACGCGCTTTTCTTGGAGCCACTTGCCAGGTCTTCTTCGACGGGCGCCCATGAACATTATAACGTTATAATACAGTAGTTATTGCATGGAGCGGAGCTGTCCTCATTTCTCCGTACCATTAACATAAACTACTCCGTACATAGTTATACTCCGTATACTGCAACAGCCAACCCCTGACAGCCTGGGGTCGGTCATCTTGTGGGGTGCAAGGGGGGGTGGTTGTGAGGGCTTGCATGGGTCAACGGAATCAAGACACGGAGACACGGATGGACGGCGTGGCGCGTTTGATCGCTTCGTCACTGTGGGGACTTTTTGGACAACGGGGACCTTACGGAGGAGTACAGAGCTTCTCGATACTCTTCGGTTTTGCCACGGTTGCACACCCTTTCTATTTCTGTTTTCCATCCGACGTTGCGATCCTTTTACGCTTGTTGTGTCCCTGTTTCCCGTTCTCTTTGGGTGCCTGTTTCTCCGACCACGCACGAGCCGCCTAAGCAAAAAGTGCTGATATGGCAGTTGTCGACCCTGCGACGAGGAAGAGGGTCTTGAAGGTGATTGTGGTGTCGCTGTTGCTGGACCTGGTAAATTGAGAAATCTATCCATTGCTCCTATAATAGACTGGGCTATTTGCTAATATTGGCTGCAGATCTCCTTCACCTTCATCCTCCCACTGTTTCCGAAACTCCTCGAATTCTACCGCGATCGCGAGGCGCCGTCCCTCACAGTCGGGGGACCCCCAACGTTGCTGCAACAAGTCCTGGGAGGACTGAACAAATACAAGGCTTCTTTTTCACGACCAATAGACTCGCGCTATGATATTGTTCTTCTCGGCGGAGCCATGGGCTCATTGTTCTCGTACGTTGCCGCCAATTCGATCGCTAGCTTCCTCATGCGATAGAGTGAGAGCCTACGAGCGCGTCGGCCAGGGCTAACTGTGACGACTAGAATATTGCAAGCAATTGCATCCCCGCTTATTGGAAAGCTCTCCGATCGATACGGCCGACGCACTGCGCTTTTGACATCCATGTGTGGAAATGTGCTCTCGGTGCTGCTCTGGGTCGCTGCCATTGACTTCAGGACATTTGTCGCAAGCCGCATAATCGGGGGGCTTTCAGAGGGCAACATCCAATTATCCACTGCCATGGCGAGCGACATATCAGACGAGAACTCGCGTGGCTCTACCATGGCGATTATCGGAGCATGCTTCTCTATTGCGTTCACGTTTGGGCCCGGACTGGGTGCCTGGCTGAGCACAAAGTCCATGGTCGCTGCAAACCCGTTTGCTACTGCCGCAGCCTTCAGTCTTGGGCTCATCGTCGTCGAGACGGTATACTTGTTCTTATGTCTCCCGGAGACTTTACCGTCTCTCACAGGAAAAGGCGGTCAAGGAGAGAAAAAGAATAATGCGAGTAAGGCGAAAGCTGCGCAGCGGACAAACTCTCACTTCCTGCTTAATGCCGTACACTTCTTGTTCTTGCTGTTCTTTTCTGGAATGGAAAGCTCGCTGTCTTTCATGACATACGAGCTCTTTGAGTTTACGTCGGGAAAGAATGGCAAGTTGTTGGGGTATATTGGTCTCGTTGCGTCCATTCTTCAGGGTGGCGTGACAAGACGTCTCCCCCCCTTGCTCTCTGTTCGGATCGGAGTAGTCTCGTGCCTGACGGCATTCTTCCTTCTAGGACGCGTCGATAGCATCGGTGGCCTATACGCAGCCGCGACGTGTCTGGCCATGACGTCGGCAACAGTGGTGACTGGACTGAATGCGCTGAGCAGTTTTGAAGCCCATGAGGACGAACGTGGGGCCAAGCTAGGTATCTTGAGAAGTTGGGGGCAGCTCGGACGAGGGCTGGGGCCAATCTTGTTTACCAGCGTGTATTGGTGGGCGGGCAGGGAGGTTGCATATAATATGGGAGCAACGGGCATTGCGGTGGTTTCGGCGGCGGTGTTGATGGGACTCAAGACACCGAGGGGGCTTGTCAAAGCCAAGATGAATGAGGAGGCTAATGGGAAACATCAGTAAGGGGAGTGTATTGTATGGATGGGCGGGCTATTATATGAGGCAAAAGGTCAAATTTTACAACACGTTGCTTTCAAGGACGTACACATTGCGGGAGGGTGGTTGAAGCATCGACGCCTCTGGAATGAAGGAAAGGCAAGGTTGTAACTGGATATGTAATGAGCGGCTAGTCACGCATCATGAATTGATTTTCAGGAATTCAGCGCGTGTTTTTTGCTCTATATAGAGGGCTATGTCAGTCACTACCCGGTCAGATGACCTGGTGACTTGGGGTTACTCTGAGGGAAAGCCCGCGACATAATGTAATTTACATGGACAGTTAGAGGCAAGGAAGCTGATACTTTACGGCAGCTGAGAAATTTGGCACAAATTAAGCAAAGCCAGCAGGCACGGAGAGCTCATTAAACCCTGATCTGCAATCTACCTCGTGTAATACTATGAGTAGGAGTTGCTCCTTCTCTGTTGGCAGTCACAGCACACCCGATAGATTTGGTTGAGGGAATATCTGTTTAACCTTGTGCTCTCGATGCATATTCTATCTTTTCCGCCCATCACAGCACTCTGGCGCCAGATGGTGTGACGTAACTCAGTCTTCTTTTTAGAGTAGAGAGAGGTCAGATTAGAGTTTCAATGAGTCTTACTCTTACTCCTCGCCGATGAGTCAACATATATGGTTTCACGGTCGTAGCTTAGTCAAAGGCACGAAAGGTCTGACCTGACACATCTGCCCGTGGCGCGCGGTGACTTGAGGCTATAGAGTCCTGGGACATTCCTATTCATTTTACGCAGGCACCTTACTGAAAACGGCAATCACCTAGTAGTATGCAGCATTTATGAAACATGGCAACGTGTGGTAAGTGTACTTGTATGTGAACCGTAGGTCTCACTTGTGCTGCAAAAATGGAGGGGTAACGTTTTGTAGTCTTGCTAGAGGGCGCGTGGAATAACGAGCTATGGTTTCATCCGTTCAATGCCAAATACCCCAACATAGTTTCCTAAAACCACAGACAATAATTGCTATATTTACTGGTACTCTCAATATCAAATCGCCCCATGTAGGATCCGCCGTGAGATCACAAATCTGCAATGACAACAAACTGAAGCTCTGCGGTGGCGACGCCCAATAGCGGGGCATGACGTTTCGAGGGGCAAGCCTGAAAATCGAAGTCGCGGGGAGGGTCTGAGCTGCGGATTGTTTGTACACTCATCATCGAACAAGTTCATAACCTTCGAAAGCAAGAAAATCAAAGTCTAATGACGCACCAAATAAAGATAATAGGAGTATTCCGCTTGGAGCAGTTATACCTACACAAAGTTACCCTTTGATTCATATTGTGAGATCATAGCCATTGCCGTGACTCACGCCGGCTTTGCTCGAACGAGTGGGTGCGCGACCCTGGCTGGCCGACAGCTGCCCCCGGTAAAATTTTGTGTTTGGGCAGTCGCTGTCCATCAAGGAGGGGTTGGGCAGACAGAGCTCAAAAGGCAGCGCAGTTAACTGGCCTGCCTCGCGGAAATTTTGGGTCGCTGCGAATTTTTCTCTCCAGTCCGTGATCCAGCCTTGTCTCCACTCGGTACCTACTAACAGATTGGATGTACCTGGGAGACCTGACGTTCAGAATTGAGGATTTTGGTGTTGTAGTATTGCCCTACGACGTAGTTAGGGAATTGTTAACTGATCTATGAGTTGTCGACATGGCATGATAATCTGTGTAGAGTGGAAGCAGTTCAAGTTAAAAGAAATGAAGAAGAATAGAGACCTATTCTCGTTAAGGCAGCTTCTCATGTTGGGAATTCGTTCCGAGTGAGGCCAGGAGCGACCGATGCACCGTGATGCACAACTAGGTAGATGAGTATCCAACATGGCAATGCATCGCTGAAGCCACAGGCTTGGACACTTCCCCCAAAACTTGCAGCGTCTCTACTGAACTCGCTGGGCCCTCAGTCTTTTATGTCTCCGTAGATAGCTAGCTCCCTTGGCGATGGCATTGAACAGTCGTACCTGTCGTAGAGGTAGATGATTAGCCCCTCCATTTCGTCACCTCATTATCGTGGCCTGGTGAGTTGCTAGGATGGGACTCCCTGGGTACATGGCGAACAACGAGCCAAGGCGACTGCTCTGATTGGCCTGCGCTCGCACATTTGGCGCTAAGAGAAAAAAAAAAAAAAACTGCAAGTGAGTGCGAGGCAGGGAAAAAACCTCTGGTCTGTTAGGGCTAGCCGGTCGCAGAGGTCCCCCCTCTATGCTCCTCTGGTTGCCCCGCGCCAGACAGAAATCAGAAACCCCACCCCTCCTCCACCCGCCTTTTTAAATCCTCTCCTCCCACCACCGTTTTGCGAATTTTTCTCTCTTTTCGCTCCTCGTCTCGCATACCCGGTTCAAGCATCCGATCTGCGAATTCGTACGTTGACTCCCATCTCCAATAAAAGTCTTCATCATCCAGAGCATTCATGTTGATGGATACAACATATCAGTGACTAATTTTTTTCTCGAACAGTTATTTTCCGTCAGGACACTCACAACTACTACAAACTTCACAACCTTATACCGCCAAAATGGGTAAGGACGAAAAGACTCACATCAACGTGGTCGTTATCGTAAGTTCCTCATTCCATTTACTATCATGTAAAACTATGATTGCTAATTTGTTTGGCTTGTAGGGGTGCGTACTACTGCAAACTTGTGTTCGCCGTCTTACGAGTTGAATAATGCTGACTGGGACTGCAGCCACGTCGACTCTGGCAAGTCTACCACCACTGGTCATTTGATTTACCAGTGCGGTGGTATTGACAAGCGAACCATTGAGAAGTTCGAGAAGGTAAGAAATTGGAATATTTCTGTTTTCCTTTTGGCTCGTGCCAGTTGCGGTTTTATTTTTTTATCGCGGGTATCTGGTTCAGCCACTCTGATCAAGCCGTGGCCCCTCTTTTGCAGGCCAAAAAAAAAAAAAATTAGTCGCGGGGGCCTTGTTTGACTTTTGGTGGGGGGGCACCGTACCCCGCTACTTGCTAAGCATGGTTGGCCAGCGACTAAACGACGCTGCTTCTCCGAGACCAGCTTGACCAGCGAAACATTGCTAACTTGCATCGCTTTACAGGAAGCTGCCGAACTTGGCAAGGGTTCCTTCAAGTATGCGTGGGTTCTTGACAAGCTCAAGGCCGAGCGTGAGCGTGGTATCACCATCGACATTGCCCTCTGGAAGTTCGAGACTCCCAAGTACTATGTCACCGTCATTGGTATGTTCACAAACTTTCCATTACTCTGAGATGCTGAGCATCATATTAATGCAGCACAACAGACGCTCCCGGTCACCGTGATTTCATCAAGAACATGATCACTGGTACTTCCCAGGCTGACTGCGCTATTCTGATTATCGCTGCCGGTACTGGTGAGTTCGAGGCTGGTATCTCCAAGGATGGCCAGACCCGTGAGCACGCCCTGCTCGCCTACACCCTGGGTGTCAAGCAGCTCATTGTTGCCATCAACAAGATGGACACTGCCAAGTGGGCTGAGGCTCGTTACCAGGAAATCATCAAGGAAACCTCCAACTTCATCAAGAAGGTCGGCTACAACCCCAAGACTGTCGCCTTCGTCCCCATTTCCGGTTTCAACGGTGACAACATGCTGGCTGCCTCCACCAACTGCCCTTGGTACAAGGGTTGGGAGAAGGAGACCAAGGCTGGCAAGTCCACTGGCAAGACTCTGCTTGAGGCTATTGACTCCATTGAGCCCCCCAAGCGTCCCACCGACAAGCCCCTCCGTCTTCCCCTTCAGGATGTGTACAAGATTGGTGGTATTGGAACAGTTCCTGTCGGCCGTATCGAGACTGGTGTCCTCAAGCCCGGTATGGTCGTTACCTTCGCTCCCGCCAACGTCACCACTGAAGTCAAGTCCGTTGAGATGCACCACGAGCAGCTCCAGGCTGGTCAGCCCGGTGACAACGTTGGATTCAACGTGAAGAACGTCTCCGTCAAGGATATCCGCCGTGGTAACGTTGCTGGTGACTCCAAGAACGACCCTCCTCAGGGTGCCGCCTCTTTCGATGCCCAGGTCATCGTCCTCAACCACCCTGGCCAGGTCGGTGCTGGTTACGCCCCCGTCCTTGATTGCCACACCGCCCACATTGCTTGCAAGTTCTCTGAGATCAAGGAGAAGATTGACCGACGTACTGGTAAGGCTGTCGAAGACGCCCCCAAGTTCATCAAGTCTGGTGACTCTGCCATCGTCAAGATGGTTCCCTCCAAGCCCATGTGTGTTGAGGCTTTCACTGACTACCCTCCCCTGGGTCGTTTCGCCGTCCGTGACATGCGTCAAACCGTCGCTGTCGGTGTCATCAAGTCCGTCGAGAAGGCCGCTGCTGGTTCCGGCAAGGTTACCAAGTCCGCTGCCAAGGCTGGCAAGAAATAAACGACTAAACCCGTTGAATTCTTGTTGTGTACACGTGGCTGGATCCTGGGACGTAATGTTCTCACTTCTACGATGAAATGATTTACTTTGCTATGGATGAGCACTCCGGCTATTTATCTGCGGGGCACATGTAATGAGAAACAGGGATTTCATGGTTTTCATGATGTGCTTAAGAAGGTTAAAAAAACACTAGAGTCTAGAAGTGATTCCAAAAAAAAAATGGTCAAAAACTCACTTGTGCCTTGGATAAGTGATTGTGTATGTGCGTGTGTGTGGCGATGAAACGGTAGTGGTGTTAACTTAGTCTCGCCTCGCTTCTATATCTTCTTTCTGGGAAGCTTGACAAGAGTCAGTCTTGATCTCGTTTATGTTACATCTCTTTTTTTTTTCTCAGGTCATAAAGAAGACCTGAAACAATTTGAACCTTGACTCATACTAGCACCATTTCATGAGGAAATAATGTGAAGCGTTTATCGAGTGGGGCGTACGATATTGTCCAGCATCTTTTCAAGGGACGATATTCAAAGCAGGTCAGTATACAAGTCAAAGCGCCAAGACTAGTCTTCAATGGCGCGATTTCCATGTCCCAGCGTGGAGCATAAGTGCCTACATCTATATACCACTGTGATGTTATTACATTTCAGCATCTCGTTCTAATAGTACAAATTGGTTATTGTGTCTTTTCCGAATGTCCCTCTTCCCATGAAGACGAAGTAGATAGTGTGTTGAGGGCTCCGTCATCTTCAACACACCTGCCGCTATCAGAAGTCGCAGTTCCATCCTCTAGCTTGGTTGTAGATGGCCCTTTATCCTCCAGAATATCAATTCTATGATTCGGATGCTCAGAGGTTTCCTCCGAGACTTTTTCGGCAGGATATTCAGTATCCATCATGTCCCAACTGAACTGTTCAACGGACCTCTCTTGCATCAGCTTGTGACCTGCATTCCATGAGAAGTGTACGTCACAGGCAATCTCCTCCGCTGATTGCAGGAAGCCCCGTAGTTTCTCCTGCGTGACTGCCATGCTGTCCCCACTGCACAGTCCCACCACGAGCGAGAGCTTCTGCTGCTGACCACCGTGGTGGCCGGCCTCGATGCTGCTGTATCGGAGGATATGGCCTTGCCATTCCATATCAATGGTTTGGTGTATTTCCAGGCCCATAAACATGTATGGTACGCTCGTCGTTTGCTCTGTAGAAGTGCTGCTGCGTTGGACGGGTAACCATTGGTCTGGGATGGAAAAAGTGGTTTTGCTGGGCGTTCGCAGTTTTCCCTGGAGCAGGTTAAACTCAGAGGCTTGAAAGAACTCTTGGAGAGAGGCTTGGCCCGGATCAAGTGGCACTAGGCGCATTTGAGTGAAGCGGACATCGACACTCTCGTCTGGGAGCAAGATGTCGGTATGTTGCTGTGGAATGACTGCTTCTAGGGCAGATGTATTGGAGAATGAAAAGTTGGATAGATCGGTAAACGGGTTAATAGGCACATGCAAGCGGACCTGCGGCAAAGGGCTGGAGGAGGTGGATTGTGGCAACAAAGTCCTGTCTGCTGCGAAGTGGAGAACGATGGCGGTTTTCTGAGTGCTAGGAACAGCAGAATCAGCTGTAAGGAGGGTGAGGGCTGCTGGATGGGGGATGACGGGCAATAGGACAAGTCGGGTTTTAGCTGATCTGGCCGTTTGGATTTTCTTCTCTGTGTGAAGGATAGTGCCAAACGTGGCTGTGGCTTCAATTCGTTCTTCCGGAGACGTCAAGTTCGATTGTGATAACTTGACATTGTGTAGGAAGTCGAGAGGATGCCTTGCGGTGTCCATTGTTTTTGCGATGGGATTCACATATCGGGACCATTTTCGTAATTTATCCCTCCACGCCAATCCTCTCTTGTCTCGGTGATGAGTCAAAAACACGCCTTTCTTCAGTTTGGAGGATTTGGTCGTTGATAGGAGTTGGACTTCTGCGTTTCGTGGAGCGAATTGTCTTCCAATCAGTAATCTGACCACGATGTCGGCAGGGCCTTCTGACTGTCCGTTGGAGACGTCTGTCTCAGGAAGCCATGACACAGACAGCTCCTATCTCATTCAGTATTAGCCCAAGGGCGTCATAAGTCTTTCAATTAGAGACATCTCATACCGCACGCTTCTGGTTATAACACAAGGCCGTATTCGTTATTTTTGCCAGCTCCTCCAGTACTGGCTGCGTCAAATTTTCTGCCTCGATTTGCTCGACGGATACGGTCTGTGATTTGATTGTTTGTATAACCTCTTCTAGTCGTGCTAATATCGTAGCGACGGTGGACTTGCGAGTATATATGCCTAGTCTGCACTCGTCGAGTTTGGTGCTTATTCTTTCGTTATTCGACTTGTCCAGCAAATCGATGCTGAGACGCTCGATAATCCCGCTGGATGGCTCTAGAGTAAAGGATTGTGAGTATCTTTGCGGGCTGATCTGGATGTGATTTCGGTATGCTTACTGGTAATTAGCTGAAATACCTGGGGTGATAGCCAGAGCACTGTTCTGCCCAGCCCTTCGATGTGTTCTTGGATCTCTAGCTTCCACTTTGCAGTCAGGATCATCACCGCCTGCTGCTCCTTTCGCTTCAGAGAGCCCCATTGATTTGATTGAGCAGCGGTCCAAGCACTTTGTTTTAGCACCCAAGGGTAGGCAGGTTTTTTGTTACTCTCCCAATCGTCGTCCCACTTGCCGCGATTGAAATATGTTACTAGTTGCTCTTGTGTGAATCCATCAACGAGGTACTCTATCAATTCATTGAAGTCTTTTCTCCTCACTATAGTAGTAGTCTTTGGTCGTACCTCTTCAATGTTTTCCCAGAATTCTTCCGAAGAGTCTGATTCTGGCGATTGAGGAGGTAAGACAGACTGCCAGTTCAAGGGAACTCCAGTTGCAGCCAGCTCGCCGTCGAGAGCTGGAATCGGCTTATTGGGCTTTTTCAGTCTATTAGGGTTTTTAATAATTATTGCTTCGACTGGCTTGCCCAGAGCGTCATGTCCAAGGCTATAACGATTTACAAGATCGTGACGAAAAACTGTCGAGTTCGACGACAGTTGGGCTGACGATGGTGGTTGTGTCGGCGAATCGCCTCCCGGTACTGTTTCTGGAATGGAGTAGTCTTGAGTAGAATCGGATGTCCGCTCAATAATATCGGAATCGACCCCCTTGGACGCTTCAGGAGTTGCTGTTGGTTGAACTTCCCATTCGGCCAATTCCTCTTCCGTAGCGGCACTGCCGTGGTGTTTGCCTCTGCGATGGCCTTGTCGTTTCTTTGCGTGCTTGCCCTTGGAGCTTGACTCCACATCATCAAGTGCTCCAGATATTAAAGCCTCTATTCTTTCTTTACTTTGAGGCGAGAAATCGGAAACATATCGTCGTTGTGATCGTTGGCCGAGGCTTGTCGAGTATGCAGCTATGAAACCGGTCGTTCGCTGCGACAGCCCTAGCCTGCAGGCTAGGCATATACGCGGCAGCAGCGCCGCCCTTGAGATCATAGATAGAAGTAATCGACTGGTTTCAAACTCAAAAGACTTGAAAGCATTGCGTTCTGCCAAATCCAAATGTGGTTGTAGATGAAGTTGCACACAGGGGAGCTCATGGAAATTTGCGACGCTGCAGCCTTATCGATAAGATGGAACTGGTGCATGTTCAGGAGTCAACGCGTCTGCGCCCGAATAGCGCGTTAATGCCCCCGCCATACGGAGTACGGAGTACACTGTCAAACAACCGCTCTGAACACAATCTCGAAGGACAGACAATCTACGGAGTAGATCTTTGTCTCTTAGTCGTATCTGTTTTTTCTTCCGTTTGATATTAAGCTTTACGAGTGGCTGCGATGCCTCCAACACGAAGGAGACGGCAGGTAAGGCGATCAGCATGAGAGACTCCTAATGTACCAAGTAATTAATCGCCTCAAGGTCGACGAGGAGGATATGGACGACGAGCCCCGACCTCGACAAAGACTGCATCGACACCAGCCCAACCAAGAAGTTGGATATGATTCCGACGATGGGATGAACGCCGACGAGCATAGAGAGCGAGCCGACGCACAACTAGCAAAGAAGCTTGTTCGTTATGCTTTATCGTGCGAGTATTCACGGACACCCATACGGCGGGACGGTATCAAGGATCGAGGTACGCGTTGTCTAGAGTAAACTTCATGTGGCATTCTAAACTCATTCAATTTTAAGTACTGGGCAATCAAGGCCGATCATTTCGGAGGATATTCGACCTCGCGCAAAAGCAACTAAAACATGTCTGGGGAATGGAGCTCCAGGAACTGCCAGTTCGGGAGAAAATGTCCTTACAGGAAAAGAGACAAGGTACGCTCATTATGTACCGCTGAGAAGGTAATTTGCGATATCAACTGACAGCTCTCTACAGCCATGAAGTCGAATTCACAACCAAAGGCTGGATCAGGGGCTTACATTCTTACGTCCACATTGCCCGACGCCTACAGAAGCGCATCGATCCTTACACCCTCCAGCATCCCCACCACAGAAGTTGAAGCGACATATGTTGCGTTTTATACGACGGTCGTGTCATTAGTGTGGCTTAACGGCGGCGAGCTCAGCGACCAAAAACTTCAGCGCTACCTGCTGCGACTGAATGCCGACCGGAATGTATCGACCGAGAAGACGGATGTTACCTTGAAGAAGATGGAGAAACATGGATATGTTATAAAGAGAGTGGAACGCCCTCCTCTGGGACAGGAAGGCGATCAGACGACCACCTGGCACGTTGGGCCTCGGGCAAAAGAAGAAATTGGGCTTGATGGGGTTATGGGAATGGTACGCGAAGTGTATGGAGAATCAGACGCAGACTTGGAGAAGAAATTGAAGGCAAGTCTTGGAATAAGGGAGAAGAAGCCGGCACGAGAGAATCTTGAGCAAGGGGAGGCGAGTGGCCCTCGGAGATGAAATCGTACCAGCGACGACGAGTAATACTTCCATTTAAAACTGAAAAACACACAAGGGGGGTTGTAGAAGTGTTCCTTATGCCAAGGCGAGGTAGTTAACGAGATAACGAATAAATAATTAAAGCTAAAACAACCCGTTTTCCCGCTCAACCCTGTTTGTTTGAGGATAATGTGCCACCAATCTACGCTTTCTCACCTGTATCCCAAAGACAAATGCAACGCCACAAAACTCCACACATGCTATAATGGTTGCTCCCATATTTCGGTCGTAGATGTTTAGTCCTCTCGTGCTGGAGGTGGCCCAATAGGTTGAACCATTTTCTATAGGTTCAAAGTTAACAAACATTGCGAACGTAACGGCTGATCAAAGATTCTCATACCCGAATCAACTTGGCGCGAAGCTTTACCAGCGGTTCGTTTTCAGCCAGCGCAATGTATGCGAGAAGTGGTCTATGACCGGAAATGGAGGCGTACGTGTCGCGGTGTAAGTTTGTGCGCCACTCCCAGCTCGTGGTATCGGGGTGGCCAGTTCCGATGAACTTGGCTTGGAGTCGTTCGAGCTCTTGTTGCGTACGGAGCTTGTCGGCCTGTTTCTGGGTGATTAGCTATGAATCTTACGATGATGGATGGAGCTACAATCAACCTACCATTGTAGAGAGACTGGGTGATCAGGTACTGATTTATCGGTTGTAATAGGCGCACCGAGAAGAGAGCGAGAAAGTGGTGGCTCGATAATTAGTTTGTAGTTATTTTGTCTATCGCGAGACTTCAACTGTGATTTGCGAAAGTGGACTCGGTGCTGACACCCTCGTTGCGACTTGCTGTGGGGCAAAACGCTTGAACTTCGGTAACTGCTGCAGCGGCTCTGCTTCTGGCGTCTCAGTCGACTTCGCGAAATCTTTAACCTTTCAAGTCGACTGAATCATTATATAACAAAGATATTCTAGGCTTTTACTTTGCAAAATTTCATTCCAAAATCCCAGTGCTTGCGTTGAAATATCGAATTTTACCACTTCGATTTGTCACACTTCTCATTCGACAGCCAGTTCACATTGCAACTCATCACGCATCTCTCGTCCAAGATAGTGAGAGCCACCCGAGGGTATGGTCAGCGCATGAAGAAATCAGTCTTCAAATCAAATTCACGGGTTGTGGCACCCTATTAAATTCTACTTACAGCTCTCAACATGGGCAGTCCATCGAGCCACACCATGCCGGAGCACTGGACAGAACTCAACACCGCCAAAAGACAACAGAAGCTATGTGCGGAGGAAGTTGAGGCTCTTAAAAGCTCATGCAGGCAGAGCTGCGGCAAGGGAAACGTGACGGACTGTCAAGAATGCTACGGCAAGTTAATGGACAGGATACGATCTCGGTACAGCGAGAGCGACGAGAGGGAATGGTTTGCGCAGAGGAGAGCCTTCCTGCATGAGTTGGATGGCCTATTTCAAGATGCCAAAGATCGAAAGCGAAGCCTTAAATCTATTGAGGCGAGGATAGAATCCGAAAAAGAAGCATGGTATCGCTGGGTTTTGAGGCGATACCCCGAGTTCATTGCCGTCTCTGACCACGGCGTCAACCAAGACGAGCTGCGGGGGATGCTTGACGATCCTGACAGATCACGCGACGAGCTGGTTCAGACAATGCTGGAAGGGATTGGAAAGCCAACGGATTGGCCTTCAGGAGTGGATGCTTTTGCGGAGAAGGTCGATGCAACGAAAAATGGTGGCGAATTAAAAGCGCTGTATTTGACGGAATTCTTCATCAATCAGTCCACAGGGGAAGTTCTGCAGAACGCCGAGAAGTATATGGAGGAATATAAGAACAGCAACAGCATGACACTAGAGGACATTATTGACAAAATAGTTCAAGATTTCCAACTGAGTAGGAGCTCACAGCCACGGCGGGATAGCCACAAGAGACGCCTGGACGAGCTCCGAAGAGCCAAAACGGCGTTTGAACGAAGCAAGCAGCAAGCTAAGGGCCTCAAAAGTGCTAGTGCAAACGCTGGTGGTGCTGGGCCTGAGCTGTATGGATTGCCGCCCTGCCTGGTTTGCGGCAAAGACGTGCAGTCAAGCGACGTACTGTCTTGCACGGTGTGCCAATCAATGGTCCAGGTTGGAGGGGATACCAAGCTGACAGTGTACTGCTCTGAAGACTGTTACTCCAAAGGACATGTGGGTGAACTCTGCGTCCGCTCTATCTCGGAACGCTCCAAGCTAATCGCTCTGTAGGATGGCCACGTTGATTCGCAGCACGACTGTGAAGCAGGAGATGACTGTGTGCAGTTGGGCGACGAAGAAATCGAGACAGACGAAGAAAATTGGAGAACAGTGTCTTGTAACGACTGTCTCGACTTGAAGAAAGCTGCATTGTTTTGCTCAGAGCGATGTGCGACAGCAAATATCGCTAAACATAGACAGAGCAAACACGGCGTTCCCACCGCAGCAGAGGAAGCGCAGAGTCTCGTCCGCCCTTTTCAGGCATTCGCAAATGCGACGCTGGCGAGCAAGAATCCCGGCTTGACGATGACACAGATGGTGTAGATATTTGCTGCACGACATGTATGGTGTGGCGGGAGTTTGGTTTGTTTGAGCTTATACCCTCTGATGCGAGGACATTATTTTTAATTGTATCTTGTATCGCTGAAATTAGACCATCCCGACACCGCAGACGTATTGTCCCAAGTTTTGACACTAATAAACCCGAGGCTTATTTGATATGGGACGAATGGGGAAGGAGGGTGGAGCACTGACGGATGGATATCCGACCCAGTCCGGATGTGAGCTCCATCCTCCCGCACGCCGCTCAGCGACCGCAGCCCATAATTCACCCTCCACTCACTCGATGCTGATGGTGGTCATGCCCCATGAAACTCATCTCCATCTTCCTTCTATGCTAAGCCATCGAGTTTTTGGTTTGTCCTGAAATTGACCATTCTGTTGGGTACCCTGCAGTTGCCCTGCAGTCAGTCAGTCAGGCATACGCCACCAATACATGCCATTCCGTCCCGCCCACCCCGGACTCGGCAAAATGGATCTCGACTCTTCCTTCGCAGCGGGTAGTCCACCTCGTAAGAGAGTGGCTACCGCATGTGAGGCTTGTCGAGCTACCAAGATTCGCTGCCAGCCGAGTGACCAGCCAGGGGTCTGCAAGAAGTAATGCCCTATCCTGCCTGCACCACGTTGCCTTGCCCTCTTTGCGAAGTAGCCGTGATTCTAATTAGTTGCCGGTTCAGGTGTTTGGATTCTAAGAGAGAATGCGTTTCTCGAAGCATCCCCCGGCCTCGACGTCCCAGGAAATACTCATGGTAAGCCTTCCCTGTCATTTTTCTCTAGTGCTATCGTCGGAAACTTTGCTTAACGGCCGATTAATACGACGTCTAGTCCCTCTGAGCAACTTGAGCAAACCCAAGCCGTGCCGCCTGGTCCATCAAGCACACTCAGTATTGACTTTGCGGTACCATCGCAACCCGAAGTGGATAACCATTTTGAGACGCTGCGGGAAAGCCATGGACAAATGCTTGACAAGCTCTTCCCCGAGGACCCTGGAACCTCAGAAATGTCCCCCTTTTTAGACTCCATTCGGAGCATTCAGACGCCAACCTCATCGTCTACACAGTCACAGTCACTTCACGATTTCCGGACAAAGCCCCTGTTTAACCTGGCATCCGCTGAGTCATTATTGGCTCATTTTCATTCCCTGCTCAAGTTTTTCCCTTTCATGGCTTTGCCGCCAGATGCGTCGGTGAAGGACCTTGCTGCCTCCAAGCCATTTGTATTATTGGCTATTTTGTCAGCCGCATCTGGCTCAAAAACTCTACAAGGTCACGGTCTGTATGACGAGGAGTTCAGAAAGGTGTTGGGATTGAAGTTTGTGGCTGGGGGTGATAGGAGCTTGGAGATGCTCCAGGGACTGCTCATCTATTGTGCATGGTGACTTATACTCTTGGCACCCCCCCTTTTGGGAGGTTAGACGAGTTGTGCTAACTACTTGCCAGGTATCCATTCCATCTGCGACCCAAGGAGAGGCAAGCCTTTCAGTACATACAGATGGCGACCGATATTGTGCACGAGCTTGAGCTAGATCAGGAACAGCATCTTCCGGGCCTCTGGTCGGACTCGCCAGCTTTGACAGAGGACCAACTGATCAGCATTCGCAGCTACTTGGGGTACTTCTATCTGGCTGCCACGCTGGCGAACACTTGGTATGAAGAAAACGAAACTCAACCGCTACCCGCTGTGACCCCCCGTTACTGCGGCGCAGTTGTAATTCTTGATGGATTGGCCCGTTAACCCGCAAATAGGGGTCTAGCCACGAGGAGACGCAGAAGAAGCCTCGATCTCGCATATACGCCGTGGACCACTAAATGCTGTGAATTACTAGAAAGATACGGACAATCAGAAGACGACCGTACTCTTGCAGCCCTGGCTCGCATAACGGGTGTGTCGTATCAAGCAGCCAAGATCATAAACGGTTATGACGGCGACGGTAACGACGAACTAAAGATCATGCTGGCGGGCTTCAGATCGGAAGTCCTACGGCTAGAATCCGTGCTGCCTATCACCGTCAATTCTTCAGGTGGGTGGGCCTACACTACAATCTTTTCACAACAGACCTGGCTGAAAAGATAACAATGTGTTAATTTTCTATTTTTTAATTTGGCAGTGTCAGTTCGATTGCAAATGCTCTTCACAAAGATATGTCTGGACGGCGGGACCGCACTCAAACTGCAGCGTCCTTTACCAACGGAAACAGATAAATGGAACCACCTCCCAGATACACACTCAAGACTGCATGAGTGCGTGTCCGGTCTTGCCATTCTGTACAGAGAGATCATGAGCATCCACGAATCCGAATTCGCATGCTTCACCGTGGTGGACTGGTCGCGCCCCATCCACGCCACTATTCTGGGCCTGCGGCTATCGTTTCAAATCGCAGCATCTCCGGTCTACGACCCCGTCTGGGCGCGGGCTGAGCTTAAGCTGGACGAGTTCCTAGCCCATATCAGCCACCAAGGCTCTGATCTCACGCCGGCTTCTACGAAGGTTGACGTCCTGTCTGCAAGTCGCATCATCATGGGCATTGTGAGAGAGAAGCATCGGAGGCAGGTGATGGCTTTGGAGTATGCGCGTACGAGTACCGATACGGGTACGGGTACCTCTGGCCAGACGGGACCGTCTCCTGGAGCTATTGGCTGTCCCGTGCTGGATGGGAGCCTAGAGATGTACTTCCCTGTGTGGGATGCTGCGCTCTATGAGCCTCCGGGGCTGGATTCGATGGGCGGCGCGATGGGCGAGCCTGAAGCACAGCAAGGTCTGGAGGACCCAGAGGGACAGCAGTTGTTTCAGGACCTTTGGACGAATATGACGGCCGGAGAGCTGCACTACGGAGCAATGGATACATGCTGATGCTAATGCTGGTGGGGATGGAGACGGCGATGGCGATGTGCCGTAGCTATTGTATTGTATTTCGTTGCGCATTATAATTTCGACTCCGCTCTAGTATTGCGACGCCATACTTGGAGTTACTATCGTACTGTCTGCTCTCATTGAATAATTCTTCACGCACCGCTGAGATTTGGACTTCTGTTGTGCCATAAACATCCTTCTGCTATCACCAGACCCGTCGTACCAGCGCAATTACAATCCGATGAACGCTCAACTGCAGGCATTGTCGGCGTCTCAAACAGGCAAGGCTACCCGAGGACAAATCTGTCAATAGGCAGCGGTCACTGACTAGTTACTCCGTAATATGTATACAGATTCTGACCTGCAAGCCATCGGCGCAAGCCTCCGGTAGCTCTGCGGCCCCCAAGACCAAGTTCCCTGCACCGACTACACCAAACCAGACCAAACCACCCTCAGAAGCATGTGCTGGCTCAAGGACAACCACCCCTCCCTCCTCCCATACGTGGCTAATACTGCTCCCGCCATTCCCAGTCCAAAACAAATGTCCTCTACAATAGCTACGCGTATGTATGAACTCCGTGCAAAAGCACGAAATAGGTCCAGCAGCACCGGCACCCCTCCCCTGTCAGTTAGGATGGTCAGTCAACGACCCAACGCCCGGGCTGTAGTGCTCCGTAACTACTCCGTAGACCGAACTCCGTAGACCGAAACAGAATTGGCCAGGGAAAAAGAAAAGAAATGACAACGAAATACGAATCCATGGTCGTAGACGGGACCGGACAACGCACTTATCTACGTCTATTTACCCTGCCGCGGACCAAACCCTGCTGCTTGGTGCGAGCTAACCCAAAGCCACAATCACTATCAGTGCCGGACTCCCTCCCTTCTCCCCCCATGTATTGAATACTGTTCCGGTACTTCTCGGTGTCTGTACTCCGTACTCCGTACATACATATGTACATATGTATATGCAATACCAGAACAAGTGTGTAGGAAATGGCCCGAGTCTCCGACTAATCCCCCCCCCTACCCCCCTCCTCTACAATCAACCATTCAGGACGGCACAACAATTCTGCACGTCAGCATAGGCCCTGCAACGTATTCCCATGGTGTTCCTTGTGTAGGGAGTACATTTGGGTGTGTCGTCAAAATGAGTGGGCTTTTGCTGACAATTTTATTTATTCTTAGTTCGTGTGTCACCTCATGGTCCGCGCAGGTAGCGGTCGAGCAAGTCGCTCTGCAGTCTGGAATCTGGAGTCTGAACATCTCCCGCCATGTCGAAATCATACTGGCTCAAGCTGGGATCTACGAGTTGCAGTACGGAGTACAAACGAGCGGTAATTAGAGAATGTACCTGGGAGCAGGGGAACAAAGTGCCTGCCTGGCTAGATAGCCGGCGACGTGCCTGACCGCTTTACTGTTCTCTATTCTCTATGGACCCCGGTCACTGACTGGAGTACTCCGTATAGTGAGAGTAAATCACCCGCCATGTAAGAGCAACTATACAGCATGCGTGTGCAAGGGGGGCTTACGCATTTGTACTCCGTACATCGTGGTAGGATTAGGTTGCGAACAACAACACCATCCCGAATATGAAGTGTGGCAGCTGGCTGCTGTTAACAATTCTATCGCGATTGTTAACCCCACACTGCATCGGTCTGCTATTACACAATGGACAGCTGATCTTGCATCACGGAAGACCAGCAACATACACAAATAATACCGTCAAGATTTAACCTTCGCGTGCTTGCTGACCAAGAAACCGCTTCTATACCAAACCATCGAACTATAGGAAATCGAAATTATAAACACCGACACCACAAATCACGAACAGCGTACAGCAATACCACAAAACTACCAACAAAGAATTCCCCGACTCGATGACCCAATGAAAAACATGACTACCCAAATGATTTTCCCTTTTTCCATCCTAACCACAGAAAAAAAAACGTTTCATGGCAAACAAAATCCATCAAAGTTATGCATCCGAACATTGCTGTGAAAAACGAAAAGGGGGAATCAAAAATAGATATAAATAGACCAAGTGAGACTTCAATCCAATGTAAACAAAAGCCGTGACTGCATACCACACAACGCCGTGTCTGTTGAAATTCTCGAGACAAATAAGGACCTGGTCCGGATGTGTGTGTTGCAGCGGTCGAGAACAGGAGGCCAAAGGTGAGTAACCAAGTGAATAACCAAGAGTAAACACAAGCGCTTTGGTCCCATATCTCCCAGATATTACAACGATACACCTCTCGTCCCTAGCCTTCAGAAGTTCAAGGTGCTCCTGGCAATGCCCAAATTTTGCAACATGTAAACCCTTCTGAACCTATAAAATGCGAACCGGTTGGTAGTGGGTACCAGACATTTTATGATGATGCATGAGTCTTTGCCTTCCCGAAAATTCAATGACCCAATGTAAGAATGGACGATTACAGACATATTCCCCTTTGACGCGCTTAATGCAAATGCAAAAGTACGCCTTTTCTGTGGCCATGTCCCATGTGCTCCGTCTTTCCATGTGCATCGTGACACCATGCGACCTGTACAACTATAATCCATGCCATGTGTCCTGTGCTCCGTATTGTTGCAAATCCCAAATATCCAAGCTATCGCAAACTCCAAAGGGCATTGTGGCCCTTCCTAGGGATAGGCCTCCCAATATTCCACGCTTCCTAGTGTTCCTCCATCCTTTGTTCAGTTTTGTCTTCATTTTGCCCTTTTTCGGTATTTTGAATAGAAGAATGCGCACCAACTCCAACTTTGTGTCTTCACTATGCTCTCGCTACATAAATCCAAAAAAACATCTCATAGGGGGATTAGGTTTGACGGGCACTCGAAGTTTAGCCTAACCAAATGTGGTCCATCGTTCAACAAAGACGAAGAAAGGAATAAGGCGATAAGAAAACTATAAAAGGGGAGAAAAAAAAACAGAAAAAAAAAGCTAAAATATAAACTAGTAATGCAATTGGGGCGTTCGTTGTCAGTTGCATGTGACGAAGACGGCAAATTTGTGACTCAATTTTATCTTCCCATCATGTGTCTCGGAAAATAGGACGAATTATTGTTGAGCCCGCCATTTGGCCCAGTAGCAACCCCATTGTTGTACGCGGGCGTGCTCCAAGGGTGGTTTGGTCCGCCAGGGAACCCGTTCATGCCGCTGTGTGGCCGATTTCCACCCGTGTTCATGGATGAAGTCAAATTGTAGTTGCCACGACCACTCCCAAGCCCCGGAGGGGCTGAGAGACCCGGAGGGGGTCCATGAGCAGAGAACCCATTTGAACCACCTGCCATCATGCTGTTCATATTGCCCATTGAGCTGTTTGAGCCTTGGCCAAGTGTTTGCCCAGATCGTACCCCCAGCGGGTTCTTGGAGAAACTCAAACGTATGCCCCCCTTGACGCTGTTGTGCAGCGGTAGGCCGTAGAGTTCATGAAGGGCCTTGGTGGCAAATGATACATCCTCAAACTCTACAAAGCACATGGGACCGTTCTGTTTCGTGCGGAAGCAAAGCCTTTTGTAACCGCGCTGCTTGGAGAACATGGCTTTGAGCTCTTCTTCCGACGTGTCAATAGGTAGATTGCCGACATATAGAGTATTGCAAGGTGGGTTCTGATCAGCCGGATTGACAGGGGGAAAATTTGGTCGGGGGTAGCTGTGGCCATTTGCATATCCGACACCCGGAGCTGGCGCATTCGCTGGCGACATGGGACTCATATAAGGTGGGAGGGAAGCTGGACCTTGTGGGTGGTTTGTGCTCAACGACAAGCTTGCCATGGGACCGATTGGAATCTGAGGAGCAGTAGCTCTGCGCTGCGACGTCGCTCCGCTCTCCGCATAGGCAACTGGGTCTTTGAGCAGATCACTTGTTTCGTCGTCGTCGCCGAAATCACTACTAATGAGCGACTTGCCAGATATTCTTGGTCGTTCACTAAGATGGTTGCCGATAGGCGACTGGGGCGAAAAGATGTTTTGATAATGACTATTTGTATCGGGGTGAATGAACTCATGAGATGGGAAAGCACCGTTCGAGGTTGGCGATACGCTATTGTCCAAAGTTTGAAATCCGTTGAAACGCGCCGGCTGTCGCGAGGCCGGCAGTGATGATGTTCCGCTGGAAGAGGTGACAGCTGGGTTGGTAATCGTCTGTTCGGAGTTGTTTCGTCTGGCGGTTGGCGGGCTATTTGACAAAATTTCCACAATCATTTCAGCGTCATTCGATATATTAGATCTGCCGTCGAGCATGTTCTTGACCTCTATTGCGCCAGTCATGGTTCGGAACCGTAGGAGAGCAGATCGGAAGCCTTCATCTTCGGACTTGTCAACTGATAGCAATTCTACGTCGGACAGTTCTTTGGACCAAACAACCATCAGGCGCAAAGATTCTTCAGACGTGTTGAGGGGCAAGCGGCGAATGAGCACCCGAACCATAGGGGTAGGAGTACTTGCGAAAGGCGTCCCGACTGGTTTGGTTGGCTCTCGTTCGAAAAGATGCGCGGTAGACATGTTGAGTGGGTATGGAGATTGCGTTGAAGGAGATGGCCGGAAGGCCTGAGCAGCAGGCAAAAAACTGGAAGTTGTAGCCATGGTGGGCTTATCTGAAGCCGTGGTTGATGGGAAAGGGCTTTCGCGATTGGGATATTGCGACTTCGTGTGCACGACGCTGGGTTTGGTGCTTTGTTGAGATGATGCACTGGGCTCAGAATTCATCCCCATAGGCGTTGACCTTATGTTGTAAGTCGGTAATTTTTCTTGCTGGTAAATGTGCGGTAATAGCAAAATGTTGGGATTCTGCGGATAAGGTTTCCGGTATGAAATTTATGTCTCGTTGGCGTTGCGCGACAGAATCGTCGTCGGCAATGACGCAATAGCCCGGGCGACAACACAGACAGTTTGAAGCAGAACGAGATTCAGGCGCTTTGATGAACCGCAAACAAGCCTCCTCACACACGGCGCGAGCGGGTATCGCAGAACGATCAAATGCGCCGGTGGAAGATAGCAACGCGGTGAATGCGACGCGACGGGATGTCGCGGGCGGGCGAAGGAACGTCGCCCGTGCAACTGAGCGAGGCGATCGAGAACAAAGACAGAGCGTGATCGCGGGCCGTAAATGTCGAAAAACAAGGAGTCGCGCGCGTAATAATTATAGGAAACGAGGTTGTTCGCTGCTAAAAATGGGCGGTTGCACGATCGCGGTTTGTGTATGGCAAATTGTGTGTTGTGTGAAATGCGTTCGTCCCGGTGCAAGAGACAATTCTGTAATTCGAACCACGGTTAATAGGTAGCAAAGCAGCTGGATAGACGCATGCGCCGATGGCGTACGTATGCGATGCACGGCAGGCGAGAAGATTGCGAAAAGTAACAAAAATAAAGCCAGTCGAAAGATGATGATGTGCAGAGAGTGACGAGACGAAGATGGTTGCTGGTGGGGGAGAGAGGCGTACACTACGCAAGTTAATAACTAGGACGGACTTTGACGTGGGCCAAAGCCAAAGCCAAACGCAGGTGCAGGTGCAGTCGCAGGCGCAGGCACGGGCAAGAGCACCCAAACAGCAGACCCCTTGAGGTTACTCGGCAGAGCAGGAAGGAAGGAAACGTGCAGGTGCAGGTGGGCGAGCGAAAGAGTGGGTGGTGGGTGAGTGGCTCCTTCCCACCAGGCTGATCGTAGTTAGTTTGTACTGGGGCGGGGTGTGACTGGGTGACTGGGGCGTGTTATGGTCCGGACGGGGTCGGGGTCCTGCGTCTTGGAGAGAGAGAGTGTGTGTTTGGTGTGTGATAGGGAGCTGGTTTTCTGGGACGTGGGTGAATTTGGCACACTTTGCCTGGAACCGGCTAGAGCGAGTGGAGAGAGGCGTGTGATTCGAGCATGCGAAGACGGATTGAGCGTGAGACAGCAGAAAGACAGGATGTGGGAAATGTGCAATGTGGAAGACGGCTCCCCCCCTCTCCCTTCCCCATCGGCTTTCAACACCTCTGCGCAGCAGCATCTACGGAGTATGTCCCTCTGGTTTCTCACTCGACCTCCACGAGAGATAGATTGTCGGACTGGGGTGCAGACCCACAGAACACGCCCACAGCAGGCACAGCAGGCAGCCCGCAGGATATGCCGTGTCGCAGCCGCGTACCTTAGATCGAAGCCGCCGCCCTGATGGTCGTCCAGTAGACCGGTTTGGGCGTGGTGGGTGCGGTGCGAAACCAGCTGCGGTTGGCTCGACCGTCAAGAACTGTTACCAGCGCTGTGGGAGGGTGGATGCAAGCCTGATTGATTGACGGCCAGCCCAGCGAAGGAATTAATCGTAACGACTACGTACAATATTCGAGACCTGTTCGGGCTGCGCGGAATGAAGAAGCAGCGCCGGGAAAGTTGATTTGCAACACACGCCAACACGCGCTTGCTGGAGAATTGGTCTTTGTTTATGGCACGGCCCAGGTCTAGCTACAAACTACAATACGACGGCTCAGTTTGCCGCGTGAGCATCCATCAATATCAGGCCAGAACTAGCCCTACTCGGTAAAGGATAGATGGCGAAATCCAGGTGATGTGGCTATGGCTCATGTTGAGTTTGATTCAAGTTAAGTTGGCTCAATGTCAGCAGGGACACACGAAAGCGGAAGACAGACGGCCGGGTGCGACTTTGGAGCCACTTATTTATCTTGCTGGGGTCTGGTTTCTATTAATTTCCTGACTTGGCCGGCCTACACTGGATGATCCATGTTACGGAGTACACGTCTTGGATCTCACAGGTACGGAGCAGTCCAAGGAAACACACCGAAGGGCGGCAGGGCGGGCAAGCACAGAGACGAGGGCAGGAGCACCGAACGAAACAACACAAATTGAAACGAAACGTACGGAGTACGGATACCTACATTGTACGAAGTACGACATAGAAGGTGACAGTCAAGTTCACGACTGTCTGCAAGAAGAGGGGTTGCGAGATGACTGTGAGACCAGGCATGGTGGCTCGGGGGATGAGAGAGCTCCGAATGCAAAGACAAGGAGCCATACTTGGTAAGGTGGCTCTGGTCTGGGTTTGATGTTTGATGGTCGTCTTGAGTAAGCACACTGATATGAACATTTCAGTTGAACCCTGAACATGCAGAGAGCCAGCAGCATTGCAGAGGGGGGGGGGGGGGGCTTGGTGGTAGACGACTGACACATATGAGCCCACACAGACAGAGCCGCAACCATGACCAATATTGATCCCGGCATATTTTAAGTGAGAACGAAAGGCCAAAATGCATAGATTACCGTCATGGAGCAGATACGAATAATTGAAATCAAAGTCTGGCACTGCGATAGAGGCTGCGGGGGCGGGGATTAATTTACGACCTGTTCTACTCCGTACGGAGTACTGCTCGGCAGTATCCATCTCCTGTCCAGTTGCCTTACTTCCGCCCCGTCTGCTCCGTTCGCCGCATTACACATACTCCGAACCCTCCTACCATCGCAATCACAGCCTGGAGCCCATCACACCAGACTCTTTGCTTCGGTGTGTTCCTGTGTGCAGTCTCACAGGACGGCTAAACAAATTCGCGACAAAGATCGAACTCTGGCATCGGTGACCAGCAAGATGGGGGTGGAGGAGTAACAAGCTAGTCCAGGCCCGCTCGCCCAGAGTCCGCCAATCGGAGCACGAGCGCATTGGACGAGGGCGCCTCTTGGCCAAAGTCAAACAGAGACACAAAGCGAAAGACTGCAGTCAGGCTGCACCGGCGAATACTAAATGCTGGGGGGGAGGGGGCGGACCCTAGAGTACCTAGGATGGATGGCTCGCAAATTGCCCCTTGTGAGTCGCGAACCGGAGGAGTACGGAGACTAGCCAGTAACCTAACACTAACAGGCAAGAAACGTGCACCACAGTCGGGCTGCTGGAAGAGTATGAGTCTTCTGCTGGCACGGCATACCGGCGGCCGTTTCCCGTAACTACCTTCACCTTGACCAGCATGGGGCCTCTGCTATGATAGTGTTGAAGGGAGATGTAAAAGAAGGGGGAGGGGTGGTTGCGGAAAACTTTTCCATGGCCTGTCAGTTCAAGGCTTAGCAGACAGGGTGCAATAGATTGTCTCAAAACTTCTGTCGCGGTGGTCCCTGCCGTTATTGGCTGGAGTTTACTCCGTAGCAAGCTTTTTGGTCGCAGAGCTGGCGTGGCAGGTGGGATGCAAGCATTATTATAATGTCCGCAAAGAATGTCTACCGAGCAGACTCTCTCTTGCGAGGACTCCGTACGGAAAATCGACGTGCCGAAACAGCAGGCGCTAAAGCACTAAAGCACAAAGTAACGATTGATGACGGCTTCTAAGCTGCGTCGTTTGCGACCCATGTAATGTGGGCCAACAGGACAGATCCATACGATGTGGACAGCGAGCGAGCTGAGAATGACAACACTGCGGGATGAGAAGGGGTCATCCAAGCACAACACAGGGCTGCAAAGTTGTGAACTTTCAATCAATAATAGCCGATCAATGTGCTTTGCGGGTCTGTAAGCTGCCTTGAACTTAATATAGATAGGGCGCAGATAGCCAAGCCAACCAAGCCAGTTCTCCAAAGCAAGTACGGAGTACGGAGTAGTTAGTGTCAGCTTTTTCTGAAAAAGACTGTCCACTGTGTCCACCCACCCCGGTTCCGGTTCCATTGTAACTTCAGTGCGGGCAGCGGGTGATCGATCAAGCAGACAGGGCAAGCCCACGGTGGAGCGCGACAATGGAGCCGTGGCTGCTACAGAGTCAATGGCTCCATCTGTCCTCCACTACAAGCACGGTTCCGGTGTGCCAGCAGCCTTGCCGGCTACAAGACCCTCCAAGGCAAGGCATGGCACTGTGTGTCGCCTCTGCGACGCGAAACCTACCATAATCTACGGAGCATACTTCGAGCAAATAGATGAAGGCCTGGAAGTTGGATTTGTGGAGTGCACGAGAGACCTCGAAATGCGCCAGGTGGAAGAGGCAGCAACTAATCAGGTCCTGCCCTCAGCGTCTTGGGGCAGTCTGGAGTCTGCCGCCTGCTGTCTGCCGTCTAGATTCGCCGTCTTACAATAGAAACAGAAACCAAGGAAGCAAGGAGCTGAGGCTCAGGGCGTTTCCGCCTTAGATGGCGAGAACTAATATCCGAGGACCGCGGTCAGGTCTCAGAGGGAACTTACAGACCATCATCAAGTAGGGCAGCGTCGCCTGCCGTCTATTCTCGAAGGCTGTTCGTTCAGCCAAGGCTTCATTCCTGTCGGCGTTCAAGAAATACATCTGACCCGGCACTGCAGAGCCCGGCGAGTGGCTTGGAGCACGGGGGGTTGGGTTACATTGCGCTTCAACCAGGGCTGGCGGCCCATGCAGCCCGAATTTGAAGTCAGCCTTTTCAACCTTCGTGCGGGTGGTCGCAGATGCGGTCCGCGTTCTGCGTCGTGGGCACGAGGCTCTAAACTTTGAAGCAGAGGCTAGGCTCCGTGGCTCCGTGGCTCCCCACGAACAATAGAGCAGCATGACAACAACGTTGAGGGCTGAGATCCATGGTAGATTGGGACGTGGACGCCGACAACGCCTAGATCCCCGCTCGACGGGCAGCTGAAAAGCGATATCAGCCATGGCCTTTTCAATTTTGCACCCTCATTTCCAATGATGGTCTACATGCTCCACTCCATATGACAAAGACCATTCATTCCAGCGCAGAGCCGTACAGAGCCAATACCTCAAAAATCGCCGCCATGTATGTGTGGTGTGGATGACCACACCCAAACCGAACGTAGACAGCTAACTATACGACATTGTGGCGCTTCTTGTCGCTATCTGAACCAAGTTGCTCGGCGAAGCGGGGCTTTTGCTGTATCCATATGAGCATTTTAGGGAGAGCAGGACGCGAATGATGCCTGATATCTGCGCAACGGGACATATTGTACGGAGTATTCTGTTGGCTTTCACCATTCGGCAGCTCTTTGTCATAACGTCCGCTCTGCTCCGCCTCCCGCTCTCACGACATTGCATATCAGCTGGGGGGAGGCATACCACACACAATACTCGCATTGGTTCTGGTTCTGTTTTCCCTTAGTTGGGCTGGGCAGGTATTCGATTCGACTCCGCCAGCCGACAGCTACACTTTCTTCGACGCTGCCTGGTGCGGTTCATGGAGGAGGGGGTTCCCAGACGGCCCGCCTCACTGCTTCGCCAGCTGCCACAGAGCTGCTAGTTAAGTGGTTGAGCTGAACTGACAGCGTGAATCGTCGCCATCAAAAAGAATAAAGAGGAGAACCTGTGGCGCTTGCTTTGTGCTCCACCTCGAAGAGCATTATTTACTGTACTACTCCGTATAGCGAGGTACTTTACAGAGCACCCTCATGCGGCGGCAGCCATTGGCCGAACCAATATCACGCTACTGTGGATGAATCCCTGCCCATCACATCGCATCGAGTTCACAAGCTCACAAGCTACATCCATCCAGGCAACGGACGGCAGAAAGCTAATCACCGTGAGCAGGAAGCCTCGGGCAACATTTGGAAGCAGCCGCTCCGCATGGTTGCCTCATTATTGCAAGCAGAACGGCTGGTCCATGCTCCGGCATGTGCTAACCTTCTTATCGCTCTTGATGTCTGGTAAAATATGTACGAATAGGAGTCGACAAGTCTCAGGTCATCTGCACCATGTACCGCTGCATTGTACGCAGTACGGAGTACATATAAGTACATTCACATACAGCTGGCACAATCCTGTGCTCGCTGGCGCGTCGAATCGCCTATCTGGCCCCATGCACTTGAAATCATGCAGCTGCTAACCACATCGTGCCTGCGATTAGAAAATGACATTGTGGATTATCTGGCAAGACTAACCTTCCTAGTTATCAAGCACATGGCTCCGTCGAGACGTATCGAAGAGTACGGAGCAGCTGGTCAGAAATCTGCAATATGTCTTTTTTTTGCAAATCAATCTGTCTCGGATGGAGGGACGGCACACGGTCCAGTTGAGGTGTTATGTTCTGCTTGCCATGGGCCTAAACACACGCCCTCATGCGTGGAAGCAGCCCAACTAAGGCAAGGTACCTGGAAACTAGTCGAAGCTTGGCATGGACGAGCCACCAACCTGACAATCTGGCGGCGATCGACAATACAAGTTGTCATCATGTTTTCCCACCGTCACTCCGCCATGGCACGCATAAAATGAATAGCCTCCTTCTTGACCAGAGTTCGCCAGCCAGTATGATCCGGACTAGGTTGTTTCCTGTTCATCTCATCTACCGCGGATCCCGTTTGCTTTTACTGGCATCATCAGTGTTTGTGATTTTTATTTCAATGCAGTGACTTATCAGTCCAAGTCCAATCAATACGCCGCAGTAGTTAACTAGACCATTAGCTAGGGTTTGTATGAACGGGCCACTCACAGGTGCCGAGAGCAGCTGCCATTGCGCATTGCACTCTTATAATAGAAAATCATTCGAGGTCTCACACAACGGCTTGTCACGCTACAGGGCTGTGCTCTCAATCCACCGCCGCAGACGGAGCACGGCGGGAAGGCGCGCAACTGGCCGGTCGTTCATGCCATTGCCACGTTATGCCGCAACCCTAGAATATGTCTACCCCATAAGGATGGCGAACAAAGTCGAAGGCAGAAGAGGACCAACTTTTCCGTATCTTTGCGGCGCATGGCGAGAAAAGTGGTTGGCTGACGGTGCTATCAATAAGAACACGAAGAAGTCTCCCGGCAACCCACTTGCACTACGACTTACACTTCCAGGAATGGAAGTTTGTCACCATCGTATCCTAAAATATTCCCGGTTTGAGACCGAGACTCAACATGACAGCACTCGCATCCTTGATTGAGGTAGCCATATGCGGTGTTATGAAGGACAAAGGAGAGACATTGGTTTCACAATGTGCTCGCTGTCAGGCTTTCTAACAAACAGGACTGTGCAATGTGAACGAATCGTACAACCACAGCATTACATTCAGCCTCCTGCCGTATCATGGGGTTTCATGGTAGTAGATTGTCCGCTTCCATTTTGGCAAATTTCTTCTCCAGGCCATTCAACACAGTAATGAAGCACACACACACCCACTCACATAAATACTGGTGAGCAGGCACAATACCAAGTTTCGTCGTTGTACACCGTACTCATACCGGTACTCATTGTACCAAGGAGCCGCGTACACCGTGACACAACGTCTATACACCGCGGACAACGGGTCACAGTGCCTCATGTGATGATGGACTTATGCACATTGCATGCGGCGTGATGAAAGTACGGGAGCGGTGAGTCGTTGTTGCAGGTTCTTGTCATTATTTTATCTCTGCAGACTGTACAATCTCGACACGTCCGGAGGGATAGGATCAACTCAACGGCTGCGACCGAGCTCTCGACTTGGCGAGTTGGCGAGGCGGCTTGATGCGCGGCATTTGTGCCACGAGCAGCTTATCGGGGGGGCACATGTAGGTCCTTCGAGTGCTGGGGCTGCTACGACGCATTAAACACGGACAGGCCGTGGAGATGGGCACTGATAATTATCGATTTCGCTCTTTTTTTTTTCTTTTTTTTTTTCTTGGTTGGTTCTGGTTTTGGATGATAAAATGGCCACCTGTCCTAGTGTCCATCAGCTGTCAGTGAAGAGGCTTAGAAGCAGAAGAAATGCAGCGCAGGTCCATTCATTGCAAGTGCGTTTGTTTGGCCGAAAGTTTCGACCGGTCACTTATCTTCTTTTATATTGAGTGCTCCGAAGACCAGGCACTCCATCCATATACACCAGCCAGCCTCTTGGTGCAAACCATTGGCTATTCCGTAGATGGGATTGATAGCCCGGCCAGCACCCATTCCAGTGGGTTTCCGCTGCAGGTACCGCCACGTTCCCGCCCCAGCTCAGCTCAGCTCAGCCCAGCTGTAGCTAGCTATAACTAGTAGCGTTACGGCCCACAATTAACGTCACTGACGAGTAAACATTGTTCAAACCTCGTGAAGCTCAATCCAAGCTTCCTGATGCTCATGCTCATGCTCATGCTCATGTTCATGCTCGTCAAGCCTCACCGCTCTCATCAAGCACATAACTACTCCGTACTCCGCACACATACAGATACACATCCAAATACTCCGTACACCACTAGTAGCTTCAGACCCCTCCTCCCCAATCCTACTGAGTCCATTGGCACCCAACTCACCCGCAGAACCGCCTCCTCCGTCGTCCCCAGTCCCGAACTTCACGTAGTCCATCTCGCCCCTTTTCACCCTCCAACCACGAGGAAGCACAGAGTACCTGCCTACATACCTACCGATCTGCCCACCTACAAAAATGACTAGCAGCTCATACAACATCACCAGCACCATCAAGCAATCGCCCCCCATCGACGTCTCCCAGCCGTACGATGCCTCCACACTCAGGAACAAGACCATCCTCGTCACCGGCGCGGCCAACGGCCTCGGCGCACACATGGTCCGCAGATGGGCCTCCCACGGTGCCCACATCACCATCGGCGACATCGACGACCAGGCCGGCGAGTCGCTCGTCTCGGAGCTGGCCCTCCTCCATCCAGACTCTGTCTTCACATACGCCCACTGCGACGTCACCTCGTGGGAGCAGCAGGGCCGTCTGTTCGAGCAGGCGGTCCGCGCCTCGCCGACGTCGAGCATCGACATTGTGGTCCCCAACGCGGGCATCATCCAGACCTTGGAGAGCTTCCAGTTCGAGAACCCGAGGCCCTTACCCGGCGGGAAGCTCGCCAAGCCGTCCACAAGGACTGTGGATATCAACATCACCGGCGTGATATACACCACTCATCTCGCCTTGTACTACTTCTCGAAACCACCGAAACCCCAAAACAGGAACGGGAACGGGAACGAGAACGGGAGCGAAGACGAAAGCGAAGGTGAAAGCAAACGCCCAACCCATGCCCCTGCCCCTGCCCCAGCTCCAGCTCCAACTTCAGATAAATGTCTCCTGCTCATCGGCTCCATTGCCTCTATATACCCCCTCGCCGGACAAACACACTACACCATGTCCAAACACGCCATTTGCGGGCTCTTCCGCTCCCTGCGCATGACGGCCTTTATGCAAAGCAGCAGTAATCTGCGCGTCAATATGCTCGCGCCGTATTTCGTCGAGCAGAGCCGCATGCTCTCCACTGTTGCCGACATTGCTTTCTTGGGCGGCACCGCCGGCGGCGCTACCATTCCTGATGTTGTCGATGCGGCTACCCGCCTTGTGGCAGATGAGTCCATCGCCGGACGCGCCTTGGCTGTCGGTCCTGCTTTGAAGAGCGCTCCGGAGGGGGGGTGGCAAGGCGTCCAGGCTGTTGCGAAGCACGAGGGTGGCGGTCGAGGCAGGGCCGCTTGGGAGATATACGCTCATGACTATGACGAAGTTGATGCGTTTACCTATCGCTACATTCGGTTGATGAATAGCGTGACTCAGCTTCGTGGCCTGCTGGGATGGTTTCTAGATTTCTGGGTCAAGTTATTGAGGAGGTGAGTCAAACTTGATTAACATGACAGACAGATCTGGCAAAAAAAAAAAAGTCTCGCCCACCCGTCCTCACCCATACATTGGAATATTATCTACCCATCAAGCATAAGCGTATTTTAGAGGACAGTGCAAAAACCTACTGTATTCATTCATTCATTCGTTCGTCACCGGTCCATGAAGTATTTACGTAGTTACGTGATAACCACGAGGGGCTATTTTCACTTTCACTTTTCCAGCGTCTGCGTCTGCATCTGCACATATTCATCTAATGCTTGTTATGACTGCTATGTATGTACAGCCACTCAACATATGTATATATATATATCCTGTAAGGAGTATATGAGTGTTTCTATAATATGCCCGGTCAGACAGCCCAGCCTGTCGCTACGCTAGAGCCCAGAGGCTTAATACAGACAACCAAGGAAATCAGTAATAACCAAAATAAAAATAAACTGAAAATGTCACAGATTCCAATTATCCCCAAAGTTAGCATTCTGAAATTGGCGAAAACAAAAAAACGTATGTACCAAACTACACGGAAAGGTGCTGCCGTATCACTTCCCGTTTGTAAACGCCATTGACTCCAAGGCAATGGAACAAGACTTCAGCTTTTTGATCTAAGAGACTTTTGATTACGCACCGGATCGTCGGTACGTCACGCCTTGTCGCCTATTTAAGGTGTCGCTTGCGGTAATGACCAGTATCTCTACTCCGTACATTTGACGGCATTCTTTGAGCCTTAATTTTAGGTGGTCAATCTATCCACCCGTTTACTTAACAACTCCCAATCGTCTTTTCGTGATGATTGCCCTGTTATTGTGTTCTTTTCCCCCTTCAATCTTTGTTCCTGCCAGGCAGACAGCTGATGGTGATGTATCCATCCTTCGTTGATGGATTCCCTTTTTTTTTTAGTCTTTACCCTGAAAAGCAAAAAAGTGAAAAAAAATTGTCATGTCCCATCATGTCGTCTTGTTTCCTTATATCTATTTTCCCTTTAAGCCAAGATAATCCCGCTTGTCCCTCCCCCCTTGCAGCGCTTGCAAACGAGATGTCCCAGAAAGTCAGTTGTCCTACAATATCACACACCTAGGGTGATCCTTGTCTCGAGGTCTCGATCGCCGCTTGCGCTTATTGCCGCCACGAAAGGCGTCAAATTTGAATCCACTGTCGTCAGTTTCATTAGATGCCAAATATTCATCCTCTTTCCGCAACATTTGCCGACAAAGATCAATGAAGACCTCCTCAACGTTTGCTTGAAAGAGGTGTCAGCATCATCATGCATCCGAGCTTGTACTGCAAACTTTCCACTTACTCCGGGTTCTGGCACTCGATTCATAATATGGCGCTCCCCAGCGTTGTGATATGGAGAACCCTTTTGCCCTCTGTACAACACGACTCTCTTCTAGATCGGCTTTGTTGCCAACTATGACCATTGGGATGTTTTCATCGTCTTTGACGCGGATGATTTCTTCTCGAAGTCCAGCAAGCTCATTCAGTGATGATGGTGACGTGATGCTGAATACGAGCAGAAATCCCTGGCCAGTTTTCATATATAGATCTCTCATCGCAACTGATTTGTGTCAGACAAAATTGATACTGTCTGTGGTATTTGACAGCCTTACCAAATTGCTCGGTCCCTGCTGTGTCGAGGCTGAGCACTGCATGTCAGCGGTAGTACCTTCAGGATGAGATTATATTCGAAGCCAAACTCACATCTCCAAAACCACTTGACGGCCCTATTTATCTTGTTATCAGCTATATCGTGCTTCTTTTCCTTCCCTTTGTCGTTTCACACTTACATCTACTTGTATTTGCGTTCGGTATGAGTCCTCAATGGTTGGGTCATAGCTCTCAATCCATTCGTTATGAACAAATTGCGCTAACATGACATCAGATTCTATTATTATTTTTCTCATTCCCCTCTTGACACGATCCAAGTTTTCTTGCTCAGAAAGACTTACCTGTTAAACAGCTTTTGCCCACGCCACCTATATGAGGAAATGGGGTTAGATAAGGCTCCACACCATCAGAAGTGCAGTCTCAACATACCTGCTCCAAGAACAACGACATGAAGCTCGCGGCTGTAAGCATTGTTTGAAATTAGCGAAATATTCCACTTGAATAGCCATTGGGGGTTCGGGAACGCAAAGTGGCGAGATCAGGTACCTTGAGGGGACATGGTATCGCGGCGCCATCTTCGGTTTTGATAGGGACTTTAACCTGCCGGAGTTTTTGTGTGGTGTGCGTGTTTGGCGCGCCGAGATGTCCCAGCCAGTGGGCGGCGATCAAAGGTGGACAAGAAAGGTGGATTTCGTCAGTATGCGATGATGTTCCACCGCATGAGAGACCAAGGCCGACGTCGTATGTCGAATGGCAATAGCTTCACTGGGATGAGCTCCAATTGTTGAAGCAGTCGTTACAATGGATGCAGTGACAGATAAACAATCGTTGGAACGTCTAAAAGCCGTTGGAGTTTCCGGGGGAATTTGCTGCGGGCGGTGACGGGAGGAATTATCGACGACCGGGGGAGGGGGGTTTGGAAGGCTCCGAACGGGACAGCGTGGGACACTGAGCGATAGTAAGGAGGAGGGCCTGCGAGGGACAGCGAGGGATAGCGAGGGAGCGGACGACTGAAGGTTTTCCGGTCTTGTGAAATCAGGCTGTCCCTGGAGTGCAGCCTACTAGGACTGAGATGGTTGGAGCTGCAGGTCTAGAATGCCTCTCAAGTGGTTGGTGTAGTTGGTGGGTGGGGGAGGGGGAATTGAATTGGCCAGCGGGTTGAGTCGTGTCTAGGTTCTGTATGTACTTTGGTATACTTGATGCTCTGGAGAAAAGTTGCAGGCAGCCGAAAATAGAGCAGGGAGCCGATAGCCGTTGCTTCTGTTTGGTGCGTCTCGGGTCCGTTTTCCTGGGGGGCTTCTGGGGGTTGCCAGCAAACCAACGTCGAACGTAATACGTAGGCAGGCGCTGTGGTTGTGAGAGCATGTGGTATGGTGGTATGCGGTAGTACGTGGTAGTAGGTGGGATGTAGACGCCACAAACGAGTCAACCAACAAGTCGATCGGGCGGTCTTGTCGATGCCTGTCGGTCGGTGGAGGGGCAGCACCAGACCCCCAGAAAGGTCTCTATGTTGTCCACAATAAGTAAGGTAGGAAGGAAGGAAGGAAGGAAGGATCAGGCTGGACCAGGAAGCAAGGTCAGGTCAGGTCAGGTCAGGTCAGATCAGGTCAGGTCAGGTTAGGTCAGATCAGGTCGGGTCAGGTCAGGTCTGGGCAGGTCTGGGCACCTGCGGCTTCCAAAAAAAAAAAAAAGGCTGGTTGGGGCCGCGTGGGGCACCATGGGCTTAATAAAGGGGGGACGTGAAGTGAGGAAATAAATAGTACTCCGTAGCGCAGCTGTCGTCTGCCCGAGTCTGATATAACACGGGCGAGTGCCCCGCGTGGAGTGCGGCCAGCAGCAGTAGTAGCAGTAGTAAGTCGACAAATTTAGTCGTCTTGCTACGGCGAGAGAAAATGAAATGAAACGAGATACTACTAAGGTGAGGGAGGGAGGCTGGCCAGCGCTTCTTATTGAAATAATAAATCACACAAAAAAGATGTCTAGCTTGGTGGGTGCAAAGAGAGAGCGCAAAGCAAAATATTAGTATGGCACCAACCTGGGGCTGCAATTTATCTTGCGGGTTACAAGTCTCAGCCGGGAACCCTTGACGGGGGCCGCGACATGGGCAGCATGGCAGCATGGCAGCATGGCGCCTCGGCCCCAGTCTGGCGCGGCGAAAACATTGAGAGTGACAACACGGCACCAGATCGAATTGATTATGAACTAACTTGTCTGTCCGGTCTCGACATCGAGAAACGTGCTGCCCCTGTCACAAAATTTCTCATTGCTCCGTCTTTGTCTAGAGTCCCATCCATCCACCATACCGTTGTAGTGTTACGTGCTCCGGATTTGCAACTACCCACGTATCGAAGTACCCTGGTACATCACCCGAATATGCAGAGCTGCTTGTAGAGCACCAAAAGAGAGTCGATCATCGCGATGCCTGCCCCTAAACAGAAGGTGAATGTGGAAAGGAGACGGTCGACTGGCTTGCTTCTGTTTGGTTGGGATGATGCAATCCAATCCAACCTTATCCTATCCTATCCTATCCATCTCCTTCCCCTAGACAAGTCTTCTTCGCGGCAAGACGGGACGGGACGAGCTCTTCCGGCAAGCTTCAAGTGTCCGCATAAAACCACTTTGACGATAGGAGAGACAGCAGCTAAAACAAGTAGAAGAAGAAAGGGAGGAAGAAGGAGGGGAAAGCCTCCGTCTACTAGTATTCGGTCAAGGGCTAAGAGTTGATGCTGGGGTTCTGCACGCCGCAGCACCATGTCTGAGTGCGTTGCTGTGCAAGATCGACCAGTACCAACAACCTCGTTCTGTTCGGCGCACAACATGTGTTGAACAGCAATGGCTCTGTGCTGTACTCCATGAGTACCTGTGAGCACTTTGATGCTCCGTACTCCGTACTGCGTGCTTGCTCGTCAAATACCTTCCAAGCTCACATATTCCCTGTCAGCGATGTGCTCGGGTTGGCCGAGGTGTGGTGTGAGGTGTGAGGTGTGGTGTCTGGTTGTCTGGTGCATCTCCATGCAACCAACTGACATCTTTCAAAAAGTCCCAAGTCGTATTTTCACCCTATGACAGCCTTCCGATGGTGCCCACTTCGCCATAACAGTAGTTTTAGACGCCAGTCGACCGCTGCTCTTTGCCATTGTGTCAGATTAAATTCTCGTCGTAGGGTGTAGTAGGCGCTCCAATAAGATAATCAGGCACGAATGCTCATTAGCACTGTCAAATATCCCAGTACTCGGTGACGGACGCCGAGGACCAGCCCGCAGTCGTCATGAAGACCCCGATTCATCTTATTAATATTAGTTAGTCGCCGTCCAATCCCGGTTCGTCTCGAAAGGCTAATATAAGAAAGATCATCGCCGACAGCGTGACCGGGCCATTTCTGGCAGCCCGAAGCTCATCGATATGGTCCTGGAGCTATCACTGTCACTGTCACTGTCACTGTCTCACTTTCTTACCGTCTCCGTCTCTATCTCGGTGAAGAGCACCAGGCTCGAACTTCCACTTTCACTTCCACGGACATTTTGAGTATGGTTATGAGTTTGTACTGGTTGCGCCACTTGGTTATAACGATGCTCGGTGAAGTGTCAACGTATTTAGCAGCGCGCCGCTGACCGAGCCCGCCGTATTACCGCAATCCCTCCGAGCAATCCTCATTATTCCGGCCATTCCTTTTCATATGTTTCGCACGTGCGCCACCCTTAGTCACCGTTGTTGTAGTTAATTGCGCCGGCTCTTGGCCAAGGACGCTGCCATTAATCTCTGGGATGGCGGTTGGCTTTCACGGACCAGGGAACGTTTAGTCAAGCCATCCGGGGAATATGGCAATATGGGTAACCCCGATGGCAAAGCTTGACCGTAGCACTCGTGGGGGCGGGCGGACAGCATCCATTACTCCGTACCGTGAGGTGCAAAACCACATATTTCGGCTACACATAGACTTGGCAGCGGTTGCATCAATTTCAGATTCGTAGGCGTGCGCATGACAGGCAGCGCTTGGGTGGACAAGCGGAGCCAATGATGGCTACCGGAGCGATACTTGCCAGCGGATGTCAGCCTTACTTCTCGGAAGAAAAACGAATGCGATGTGATAACACAATTGTCATGCATGAAACTGTAAGCAGCGGGCGCGGATCAATAGTCCGCGATACACCTTCCATCACAACTGGTACGTTGAGGTGGGTTGTACAGAGATCGATGCTGGGCACTCCCCGGCTACGGAGATGGGGTTACACCATTGCTCTCGTGCATCGGCCGGGCTGCCAAAAGTGCATTGACAATGTCGGAGTATCGCCGAGAGCATGTAAGAAGCTCGTTCCAGCATGGCGTGTATATATTAATTGTGTTGGCCGGTTCAAGCGGCCGAATGCGGAGCAGAGGAGAGTTGGGTTGCGTGAAGCTTGTCCGCTGTCACGACGGAGAGTGCCTACTTCAGCACACCAACCCGAGAGTAGGTGTATCACACCACACCCCACGAACAAGACACCATGTACGATCAAGGTAGGACTAACAGTTTCGCCGGATGAATTTCTGTACTACTTGAGTACGTTCATACTTAATACACTTGCCATTCCGCTACTGAAAAGCCACTATCCAGCTACATATGCATTCCCAACGACCGAATTCTTGACTCTTCTCAATTCAAACTACGCTCATAAAGTAATCCGCTGATGTAATAAACATGCTGTCGATGAAACCGATCGCCCGGACCATTTGTTCCAAACCGCCTACACCGGAAATAGAGAACGATCGCGGCCCTTGTAGTATGGCAGCCGATACAACCTTCCCCGGTATATATGAAAACAGTTAACTCCACAATCCATTCCAACATCTGGTGTTGCAATATGTCTCACAGACCATTAAATTTCCCAGTACGTTACTGCCAAGCAACGTACCGAGACCACGATGGTGCAAAAGAACAGAGACACAAAAAAAAACATCATCTTGGTAAGCCAGTCTTGCCCAAATTATCCAGTACTCCTGTCGCTGAGATGATGGTGATGGCCAACAGTACAACAAATGCAGTGAAGATGACGCCCACAACTATGTTAAGGTGGGGTAGTATTAACTGCTGCCACCGCGGCAACGGCCTCGATCTATTAAGCTGTTCATTCTTAGTCGTAGTTGCATAGCCGTCGTGGCCATGATGAGATGGCAGCTCTTCATGCGCGTCAGCAGCTGCAAGGGGCAGATTTCCCATCGGAATAAATGCATGTGGCCTCTCATGCTGACTGCTCCGCGTCACTGCCGGATTGTATCTCCATGGAATTCGGCCGCATGTGTATATGTTTGGGATGCAATTCGGAACGTACGCTGGTGGCGGCTCTTGTGGCATGGTTGCGGACAAAAATTCTTCTTGAAATTGCGATGGAAGGCCAGCTAGTGAGACAAAAGAGTTTAAGAGATGAGCAGACGAAGATGAACCAGGTGACTGGTTGATATCCTCTGCAGTAGATGTTGACCTCGTTGAGGCTGCCATGCCTGGGTGTTCATCTGGTCCACTTCCAGGATACGCCGCGTTACTTATCCGCCGCGACGTGTGATTTGAATCTTCTCGATGAATGTTCCGGGATGAGCTCATATTGACGGCTGGTATCTCACTGAGCAGCTGAAAGTTCATTAACGTATTTGCCAGAGGAGACCAATTCCCGCCGTCTGATATTCGTTTGGACCAACAGCAGAGATGAGCTTGGAAATCAGAGATATGGTAGACCTTTCCACAGCTCCTTCTACGGTGACATGCGTTAAAAATATCCGCAAAGTTCGCACTTAGCCTTTGGAAGAATACGCAAAGGCGTTTTGTGTTATATCTTTGCCCTTCCTGCAGGCTGCCTCGAATATTGTTGGTGTGAATGAATAGGTGAACTGGGAGCGGCGTTGGCACGCGTGCGAATTGGATTAGACGATTATGGATGGTACGGACTATAGGAGAAATAGAATGATGCAGTCGGATTCTTTTCGGAGGGCTGCTCTGATATGCAGTCTAGCTTATGCAGAGTCTTGTCCTCGTTTGAAAGGATGTGCCATCTCCATCGTCAGTCGCCGTCGACACGACACTCAGAGTTCACTATTTCCTGCCGCCCCACGACACGGTCGGGTTCCCAGCACGGGAAGGAGAAGGCCAGGAATGGGGAGGAGTGAGCCAAGAAGTATCATCCAAGCCAAGAGGGCAGGTACGACGGTTCATGCGTCCCATCACGGCTAAGCCATCGCATTACTTGAATTCGCACCGCCTCTGTACGCGTGGAGTTTGCAACGAACGCTTCCGCAGGAAGTTGTGCCCAATATCCGGCGGACAAGCAGCATTCCGTCACAGCGTACAGAGTAAGTTACCTTACAATCAATATCCACCCGTGGCCGTCGCCCGAATACTCCAGCAAACAAGATACAGGGTCAATGTCATAGCGTGCCTGATCTGCCATCAATCAACAAAACGGGCGATCTAGGCTAAATAGATCGCGACTCTCTTCTAGCTCCAAAAACGGTCCGGTGGCACTCCTCTGACTGTCCCATAGGCCAGCTAGTAACTACTCCGTACTGTAACTACATAAAAAGCACGGAGTACTCCGTAGTTTAGTACAGTCGTATCTGGAACTCCATAGCAGGCCCACCACGATGCAGCCCGGCAGCAATCCGCGGTGTTTGCTCAACTAATGCAGTCTCTTCGGATCCGAACGGCTCATTCCCCGAACATTGTGACTCTATTCGCACGGAAACCCGGGACAGCAATCCGCGCCTTGGCCGGTCTCAGATCCCGGCACAGTTCAGATGTCAAACCTCGGCCAACCACGGCAAGGCTGCTTTGCTTGTCACTTCCAATTAGACGGGACATGGTTGGTAAATGGCGGCCTCAACCGTGTGAGAAGAAACACGGATGCAAACACAAAACAGAAATTGGAACGTGAAGATTGGATTTTGTCGTGCAGCCGGGAGTCCCGAGTTCCGGGGTCCGGGAACCTGGGGACGTGACGGTCGGGGTACAGCTACAGATGAAACAACAGTGGCAAGTAGCTAGAGCGTGTACTCCGTGCACGATGTAGCAATCAGCTCATGTCACGACGGAGCGTCAGATGGTGTTGGTCCTTGGATCAGTACTTACGGTGACTAGCAATGCACACATATGAGCCCCCCATGAGCAATGCTCATTGGTTTTTAACCCAAGGTAGGCTACCTGCATCGTACATTAATACTTTCACCCATATCACAACCGGCCCTCAAGCAACGCAGCAGCGTCCTCGAGATGAAGTCAGCGACACAGCCAAAACTCGGAAAAGAAAACGAGGGAAGTAAGTTTTGGTGTCCAAGCTGTGAAGAAAAGTTGCAGAGAAACCCTTCTACACAGGCCATTCATTCCCTGTCTGTTGAGAAAATCCTATTTAGTATCGCTATGTTATCTATCGCGCTCGCAGCGCAACTTTGCTCCTATGTACGACGCCATTTGCGGTAACGAATGTTTCTTTTTTGAACCGGGTCCATCTCCTTTCTACAACGAGAATCACAAAAACAGCTTCATTACCACTCCATTGGTCTCGCATCCGTCTTGATTACCACTTGTTCTCCTCCCGATGAATAAACAATCTTTTTGTCCCCATGCAACTAGATATCGAGATATGGTTTTTGATCCTTGTTCGCTTGTGGCCCGCGTAAATACATTGCGTCGCTCTTCGAACTTAGGACAGTTTGAAATTATGATGCATGAAGGCAAGTAGGCATGTTTATGCTGCAAAAAAAAAGTTCATACCGAGCCGTCTTCCTAGTACGGCGGTTTCGTTATATTACCCAGACTTCCTTCGCCTGATCGGCTATCTATCCCTCTCAGGAGCTCCTGCAGGTCCATACTCTTACTACTTTCTTCCCGGAAGCGAATTGAAGGTGGTTGGACACTTTCGCCTCCGCGACTGCTAACATTGCGCTTGCTCGTTGGTGACTCGATGGAATGCATACCAATTTTGCTTGACAATGAGCTCAAATTGGGCAGAGGTGGCACGGGAGGCACATCGTCACGCTCTCGGTAAGTGGTGTGAACTGACGGTCCCCCATCATGGGCGGTTGGATTGGATGATAAAGGCCCTCTGAAAGATGCCGAGGCCGAAATTGATCTGGCTAGAGCCTCGCCTGTGGTGGATGGAGTATCAGCCAAGGGGGCAGCTGGATTAAAGCTAGTCTCGGAGGCGCTGTATTCGCAACTAATCATACTGTCGTCGCTGTCGTCTTCCGCCCCTGGGATCCCTGCCGACTGTGGCGATGCAGTGCCTGAGAGCATCATCTTCAGCTGTTCCACCGACGCGATGCCGACCTTACTCGACGCGGACCCGGATGGTGATAGTCTGCCAACAGCACTAGACTTGCGTAGCTTTGACACCGATGTCAGCCGGTCTCCTTGCGTTTGTGTTGTGTGTGGCCGCACATTGGGCTGACCCAGATGCGGACTACTGGGTGATTGATGACCGTTAGTGTTTCCGTTAAGTCCGGCTCCGCCCGTGTTAATGGTGAGGCGGTTTTGCGTTGTTCCTGTAGTGCCGGTCCTGGATCCATTCAGAGACTCGGCCTTTCCGGCAGCAGTGATGGCAGCTAGAGCAGAATCTCCGGACCAGTCTGAAAGCATGTGCTCTTTGAATTGTGGTGGCAGCTCTGGCGACTCGTCATGCGTCGCCCCAGATGCAGCAGGGTTGAGGCCGAGAATAGGCCCGTTATAACTGCGGTTAGGAGAAGCTGCAGGACTTATCAATGGTGATAAGTTGGCGTCCTGATAGCTGGTGGCAATGCATTCGACCATTGATGCTCGGTCGTCGAAGGGTAGAATCTCTTCCGTTTCCAAGGCGCTAAGATCCCAGTTGGGCTGAGGTCTTGTATGGCCAGGTGTGCCAATCTGAGTCGGTGTAGGTGCGGGAACATGAACACCTTGTACCCAGAATCCCTTGTTCTTCCTCCTCACGATTTCATTATATACAGCACGGCCAACTACTGATCCCTCAAAATCAAACTTTTCGGCCAAAGCCCAGAAGTATCCGTGGCAGAGCGAAGCAATGCGCACCTTGTGGATGGGGTGCTCCAGTTCTTGAATATCTTCCTGCAGCCGGTAAATCATAGGTATGCCGCAACGTGCCGCATTGACACCGAGCTTGAAAGTGAGTTTGGTGAGTAGACTGTGCAGCAGCACGATGTCGTTATCATAGTCCACAAACTGGGAAGCACTATCATATATAGCAAGATGAAGCAGGGGCAAAAACTGACAACGGCGAACTCTAGGCTGGCGCTCGCGGTTCGATGTACTAGAAACAGCTCTGCGGCTATTGGAGATGTCACGGCCATTCTTGGTGGAGCGATGCGAAATAACAGCGTCATCGCTTGCGACAAGATCCTTGTAAACGATCTCCCGATCCAACCAAGTCGTCACAGCATCAACATACGATTTGCGAACATGCCCATCGGGGTCGCGGAGAAGCCATTCCGTACCTTCCCATGCTTGCAGAGGGACGCGGTTCCTACTCAAGTCTATATTACCACTGATACCAGTTTTGGGGCTTGCAAGTAGTAAGATGGCTTTGATGATTCTCAGTGCCGAGAGTCGACCTGCTGAATGGGAAAAGCATGTGTCTTGCAGGGCCTGGCTGCCCGTCAGGTCAGCCGGTCCTGGTGAAGCAGCAGTAGCATCTGCGCCATTGTCTCCCTTATCTGCTCCATATGGCAACGAGGTGACACTAGCGGACCGACTATGTTTGATGCGACTGAAAAGGGCTGAAATCATGTCGGAAACTTGATCCGCGTAGTACACGTGATTGGCAAGGTCGCTGGTGCAGTCCTCGAGCCTTTCGAGGAGTTCGTTGCGCTGGGAACGGGAAGCAATCTCCAGCTCTGTATCAGTCCTATCATCACTTTGGCTACTCTCATGGCTAGACTCCTTGTGCAGCTCGAATAGCTTTTTGACTTGCCGAATCAGCCCGAGAAGAACATCCATGACACTCAGACCAATCAAGTTGACATCAGAGCGAAGGAGAGATTGCATCATTGCCGTGAAAGTCACATGCTGTCTCAAGTTTTCCTCCCTCATCGGCGTTTTGTTCAACATGTCCAAAGTGGCCAGCAGAATAACATATCTGTCCTGCACGGGTGTCCATCGGGAGATAATATCATAGATTGTAATGGCCCAGCCAACATCGCGACCAGATGTCCTTTCAGCTGCCATCACATTGCTTCCCTCGGCGACCCTCTTAGAAACAAACTTCAGCAATGCGTTTGTAGCTCCGTAAATCTGTGCCCTATTAGGAACGACGAAGATGCTTTTCAGGCATCGTGTAGCGAACACTCCGGTTTCTTCCTCAGCCAAATTATCGACATCCAGCGCAGTGCCAGAGAACGCAACAGGGTTTGCATCACCAGAGGTCTCTGTCGTTCTGACTGTAGTTATACTTGAGCGACGGTGTAAGAACTTTTCGGGGTCGCCTTTAACTTCTGTCTGTACACGCTGCAGCAAGATATCGAGGAACCCATCTTCATCGGTCCACATGTTCTCTAGAATCATGGGCACAATGACGTCGATCTGACGACCTGATACGGACGAGAGTGCATCTGAGCTTGCAACATGTTTAATAGCTTCTAGCCCGGCATTCCTCCATCGAAACTGCAGCGGCTTGCTTACAGGCCCTTTGGTCGGTACATGCCTGGTTGAGGCTAGCTGGGCATAGGATCGCACAACGGATTGGTATTGTTGCAGGTAGGCACTATCGCCGAAAAGGGATGAAACGTCGTGGTGGTCGCAGAAGGCCTCGAAGGTAGGCAACGACGACTCGACCATGGTGATATCATCGGAGCGGAGGATCAAGTCGAGGATCTTGAGAACGCACGGCGCAATGAGAGCAGCTTCTTTGGGTGATTTTTCAACGAGAGCAGCCAAAATGCCCAACGTTACCTGGACATTTCTGAATTGCGATGGAGGAATTATATCAGTACAAATGTTATCACGGACCGCATCGGACGCCGAAAAGAAAGGGGCCACGGCTTTCTCATAAGAAGACCGTATTGATCAGGAATAGATGTACGTACCCAATCCGCATGCGCCAGACATCGTTTGCCGTCTTCTTTTCGAGAAATGCGCCAATCTTTTGAATCTTGGAGCGACGGCTCGTAGCGTAGAAAAGTAGATAGCTCAGCTCGCTGCTGTTGGGAACGACATCGACATCTCCCTTTGTGGTCTTGGGATAACACTTGAGCACCAGGACCTGATGCTTTGGTCGACACTTATCCTGGATGGCGTTCATGGCGCCGCAAGGACACGATGGCCGCCGCCGGCCTTGGGCGACAGGAGAGGATCGTCGACGTCAGGGGAGGGTCGGTTCGGATGGGAAGCGGTAGCCGCAGCGCGTGAGTGCAAACTCCAGATAGTCGGCGAGGAAATGGCCAGATCCGTGAGCAGAAGCGAAGAGGGAAGAGGGTAGGATATAGACGGGAATGTCGTGTTGGTGGTTATACTGCCGCTCGGAGTAAGCCGTCTGGGAGTAGCTCTGACTTAGTATTATTATTATGACGACCTGCAACCAACGACGTTTGGGGTCTGGCGCGGTCTGGGTGTGGTCAAAGGTTCAGGAGGTGTCTGAACTAGAGCGCGAGTGGCAGCATGCCTGATGGTCTGCCCTTGATTTGGGGTGTTCAATCAGGCTGCTGTGGGGAGCCAACGTGGAGGCGGGAATGGCTGTTGTCATGTATCTTTTCGGCCAGCACTAAGTCGCCAGGTCGGGCAGGTACGTACCGGGCACCCAATCTGCAGTACGTGGTTGGAACGGAGCCGGGCAATTTCTGGTGTCCTGTCCACACCTTTTACATCCGGCGCAGGCAGCTCCTTCCAAGAGTTGCAAGTACCACTACAGGAGCCTGTTGGGCAAAGGACTTTGTTCAGGCCTTGGAGTTACAAGAACAAGGACACAGAGCGCTAACTGGGCCAACAACCTTGCGAACCCTTATCCACGCATTAAACTGAAAGGCGTGTTCATTACGGAGTACTCACGTTATAGCTGCAATTAATGAAAAATTGCTCAGCGGCATATTATTCCTTCTGGAAATAGAAGAGGCCAGGAGGCCAACAAGCGACGAAGAGATTGTCGCGGCAGTGCATGTCAGGTCTTGAGAAGTCCCACCCAAATGCGCTAAAAGAGTTGCCTCCCCAGGCCACTGTCCTTGGCACCTGCCCTCCGGTTCAAGATGACGGCACGGAAGCGCCCATATCAAGCAAAGCTGCACTAATAGCGTTTTGCACCATTATCGCAGCGTTTCGTTTGCACGGGAGTAAGTAATAACTCACCAGTTTGGGCTCAATCATACTGTGGTTCTGGTAAGGAAATGGCGTTCTTCCGTCGTTGCCGATGGTGCCCGGAGTACGCAGGCCGGTAACTCCTGCATTCACGGGCCGGTAACTACTTGCATTCACAGGCCGAACCCCTCAATTCCTTTGCGTCGTCGGCAGCTTCACATGGTTGTGGGTGCTGTTTGTCAAGCACAACCCTTCCCACTGCTGCCTCGGCGCACCACAGAAGGATGGAGACGGCTCCGAGTGTGAGAGAGCTAACATTTGAAGGTCGGATTGATCTGGACGGCGACGAGACGCTTGGGGACTGGACCAGCGTCGCTCTAGTTCGGCCTTGCCCACGCCAATCCAACACCACCGGAATCCGCAATGACCAGCCTATCGGATCCTCGATGCTCTTCTGGGCTAGTTAGCCTGTTTGTCGAATGAGTTCTGGCTCTAAAGTGCCTCAGTGTGACGAAATTTACGTTTATGTCTCATCTGCCTACCCTACAAGGGCACGTGGCCAGTGGCCAACAGGACCACGCGCCACCACCGCGCCGTCTATTAATGATGTACGGAGTATTCCGTAACGAAGAAAGATACAGTTCTTTCGCGGCATCCATGCGTTAGGTGCTAGGGAATTGCTAAATGACTCGATACCATCTACCCCAGCTTCCCCGCGTGGGGAAAAGGGCTCAGGTATCTGAGAGCTGACGTTTTAATGATCAGGCTTGACTAAACTAAAATAGTCGTGTGATCGACTGTAGCAGTTGACTATAATTCCCGAGAACCCAACAATGCGAATTTGTAACCACATCTTCTGAACCAACTAGTGCTTGACCAGCGCCGCTTTTGCCATGAGCAACTGTGGCGTCACGGTTCCCGTATTGGCTGGCTCTAGACGGATCTTGCCCTGAGCATGGGCATGGATTACAGGGCTGATCATTCATAATGTTAATGCATCATTTCCGTTTCGAACGGAAGACCATGTCTCAAAACGAAACATCGAAACGGTAGTCAGAGGTAAGGCACAGTGTGCGTCGGCTTCCCGGCATTTTCCATGATGGACCATCTAACGTTGGCACGATTTTGGATTCGTGAGGTGCATCGCCCTTTTTTCCTTCAATGCCGTGAACATATCGATGGTACAATATGATGACATTGGTATGTACGTCACATTAGGCGGGCACATAGTAATATGAACTATCTACAACGCAAGCAAAACGATTGTGACGGTGGCCATTGAACCGCATTTAACTAGGTACCATGGCACCACCCTGCCGGCGTCATTTTGCGTGATGTACGACAATTTTGCACTAACACTAGGCGCTTAATAATTAAGAAACTCGATGGCTTCGAAAGTCGAGATTCATATTAATGGATGAACTGGTGCTATGCAATCCTGGCGTGCTGTGCCAACTCTGCATAACCCATCTCACGAAAGCACTCATCCATCACTGAGCGTATCTAGACCTGTCAGCAACAAAATCGCGCAGGCGTATTGGGCAATTATATCCACTCATATCGTGCAACAGGACTTCCATGGAAGTTTGTTTTTACCCACACCAAAATACAACGTGGGCATTACGGCTTTCAAGCAGAGTATTAACTATTGCGGGGATCAGCATATATGGACAACTGTAGGTAAACTTCTTGAACATATTCCACTATCAAACAGTTACCCTTATGGATAGAACGCATGTCCATAGAACCAGAGAAGCAGCGCCGCACCGAAGCCGTATTAGCGGAGTACATTTTGTTCCGTTATAAGCATTCACGAGCAATTCGCAAGGGTGGAAACCGGCAGAAACAGAAGGCTTCAATTGATTTGACTGTTTGAGATGTCTGAAGACAATGATTCCGACCTTCCTGAAGTGCTCTGAATTCCTCCTATTTCTAGCTCTCTTCAGCAGACGTAAATCCCGCAATAACTTGCACCGTTCAACACCGACCGAGTACGAGCCAAATCCATGATTCCACTCAACGAAGCCAGCGCGTGGTTATTAACATGCTTTGTATGCTCTTGTTCCGCAAAAGTAAAACATGAAACATTTAACGTCGCAATGCCTATCTAGGTGGATATCTAATCGGTACTTTCGATCCCCACCTTACACATCGATAGCAAGACAAGTAAATTCACAACGTGAATTCGCTATATCTGTCTTTGTTTTGGTTCTTACGTCTCCGGGGCAATATGAGGTCAGAATACTCGACGCCTGGAGCAGTGGGCGCCAACGAAGGCTAGTCAGCAAGCGCATCAGAAGGCCACCTTGGATGGAAAGTGGTATGAAGGTGGCTATTGCAAATGACTTGCCACGCTGTGAAGGTTCCCAGCAGTCTGCGAGGACCGGATAGCCAACCGCAAATTCCACGCGAGCCCCAAGCCCGGAGAGGACACGGCTAGCAATCAATAGACCAGATGAACGACTAAACCCGGCAATAGTGTTCCATAGGACGTAAAAACAGCTCGCTAAAAGCCACACGGGGCGTCTCCCAAAGACTTCTGTGCAGGGGGCGAAGACCATAGGGCCAAATGCGAAGGCTAGTACAAAGATAGATAGAAAGATTTGGGTTTGTTCATCATCCGTATTGAGGTCTTTGGCGATGTAATTAAGGACCGGGGCTAGTAGCGCTCCTGACATGAGCGTCACCGAGCCCCCGAAAGACAGCAGAATTGTAATAGCCCATTTTGGAGGCTGTGATTAGTTGAAGGGATGGCCAGGATCTTTGCGGTCTTGTCGAGTAACCTAGCTGGTGCCATATATATAACCAGATATGTGAGTAGTTCCCGTGTCTTATATGTGTGTCGACCTACTAGTAAAGGGTCTGGCTCGTCTGATCGAGTCGAAACTAGCTTGATACTAAAATCCGGTATCGCGTTCAATACTTCCTCCGGGGTCACCTTCTCAATGTCCTGGGCTTGGGCCTGGACCTGGTGCTGGTGCTGAGGCTTGTCTCCCATCTTTGGTTTCTCTTCCATGATGAAGGGTGTTAAGAGAGAGGTTGTAAATAGCGTGACATGGCAAGATGAAAGCTGAGTCAAGCAAAAGGGAGGTTATATGCGTTTCTTGGGCTTGTATCAAGAAAGAGAGACAAAGCTGCCTGGCTGGGAATTCGAGAAGGTAAGTGAAGCCGAGGCGAGGAACGATGCGTTTGCTGGTACGGCATTGTTGGATCTGTAACGTGTAGAGTTTTCACGCACTGTGGGTTGGTTGTGAGCTCTCAAGTCATGACCAAGCACATGGGTTAACGTTACTGTGCAGGATAGAAAATAGGTAGTAGTACCAGAGCATATTCCAGTTGGTTGTGGAAACCATGCCGTCTTAGATCTATTTCAGGATCGGGTGGACAGTGACGGTACATACTCCAAGCCATCGCGTATTTCTGCCGGACCATTGAGTGACTTATAGCTGCGACCATAGCTCTAATGATAAAAACACCCCTGCCGGCGGTAAGGTCCCATGGTGCTGGCACATTTAGCATAGCATGTGTAAGACAGACATAAGCTTGCGCCACGGATGTGCCTCTCTTCTCTGCAGATATACAACCACCATCCAACCACTCCCCTCGCATGGGATTGGTTCCCAGTCCAGCTGACCTAACTGTGTTTTGTCAGCGGTTTAGCATCAACAGTCGGGAAACAGTGTCATGTTCTCTCATCCCCGGGAGACCCAACAGCTTGATACTGCTATCCGAGTGGTTGATGAATCCGCAGGCACTGCAGATACCTACAGTGACGATGCAGATGCAGGAGCCGGGGGTGATGATGCCCAAGCAATAGCCGACCTCCTATCAGAGGAAACCACTGTTCTTGATCCGTTTGGCCCGTTTGAAGATGTGCAACCGGGACTGGTTACGGGGACCGTCGCAGTGCATGCCGTCTTGCAGGGCAGTTTAAACATTCGTCCTGTAGCCGGAACTGTACACAGTGCCGTACTACAGGGATGTTGTAGTGCATGTCGGCCTTGCGAGATGTTTCGCAGAAGGTAGGAAAATCGTGTCATGGAGAGATAGTATTTAAGGCACCGTTTTCCCTTCCGTTTTCTCTTCCGTTTTCCTGCCGTCGCATTCTTCTTACTGCCTGAGTTTGTACGTGGAACTGGAACCTCAGCCTGTTGGACCCTTTTGGCTGATGGCTTCGAGTCAAACTACAGTCAAGCGCATGCAATTGCCCACATCTGGCTAGGGCTGACTGAGCACCGCCTGAGCACCGCCTGAGCAACCGCCGGGGCAAGAGCGGCAACGGCACTAAACCCGATACGCCCCCAGCCACATGCATTTCACAACCTAAAACTGCTTCTCGAACTGTTGGGGCACAACAATTCTGGCCAAGTTGGTTTAGAGATCGAAACTCGGACCTTCCATGACTACGGAGTAAGGAGTACGGAGTAGCGTATCGGGCTTTGTAGCCGACCCAGAGCCGCAACGCTCATTTCCAACGCCATAATTAGAAGATGGTTGAACCGCAGCGCCTCGTCTCCCCGGTCCGCCGAGGGACAAGACGGCTTTCAGAAGAGTTGCTGTACTCGAGTCACGACCCGAAGCCAGCGGTTCGTTCCGTCAGCGTGGAATTTAGGAGTATGCTGTTCGCGGCAGCTCCTTTCCAGGTTCGATGGTTTCAGCCCGGCCATCATCAATCATCGAGGCTCAACGCAATCAGTGGTTTCAGCATGGCAGCACCGGTTCCCGGTTGTTGCTGAATGCAACGCAAGAACCGACTTTGCCATCTTGCGCAACTGCTGGAGACTGACGCGAATATAGGCGGGAGGCTCAGCATGGTTCAAGCGCATGGCTGCTTATGTGCAGTTGTAGCACCAATCTGGGACGATGCTTTAACACGCCAAATAGTATTCCACGCAGCACTCTTAGAGAATGAGCATGCGACTGTTTGGATTGTTCCTATCTAGAAGTAATTGCCATATTCCATGACCCAGGCCATCAAATGATGAGACAACCTACCTGATTAAAAGACAAGCAAATATAGCAAGTGACACCGCGGCAGTTTCGTCAATTCAGCTGGAATTTATGGTGAAATGCGCATAAGCTATCCGTGCGATTCGGAGACAAAATGGCTCGAAACTCTTTTCTACTTCCGCTCACAAGCCATTTACTACTACTACCAGCACCAGGTTCATCAGTTCGTTTTCAACACATGCGTCTCGTCTAATGTGAAGATCGTGTGCTGGAGACGGACGCTCTTTGAGTAACGACTATACAGCATCGTCTTCAACGGAGCATTGATTGCTTTATATAATTCTCAAGGCGCTTACACTTTACGGAAACTGTGTTTGGGAGTTGCTCCCCGTCCTCCAACCTCCGATATCCGCGTAGCGCCAAGCCTCGTCCTACACCTTGGCCGGAGGAAACAAAGGACAGAGGCGGTTTCGCATACGAACGTTGTCGGTAGTTGTATGGGCGTCTACCGATATTATATAATAGCGTCAAAATACTCACTCATTCATAGCATTGCGTTGCCTTGCACGGAGGACCTGAAGCCATATAGAGAGCAAGAGCCAAGACTTATCGAGCACTTCGGAGGCTTTCCTGCTTACGCACCTTCTCGAATAGGCATTTTTGACATGTCTTGGCCACGCTAGGTCTTAGGTGATATTTAAGGGCTGACAAAGTTCATATAAGCTTATGTTGTTTAAAGTTGTTACTACTTACTTATGTTTTGGTTAATACTGACGCCGATGGGTAACTATAAAAGGGCTCACGAGGGCGACTGTCCCGTGGTATTCGGGTCGTCGCCGAATATACTCATACTTCTCATAGAACCGTAAAGTATTCTGAGAACCTCGACTCTTCTTTCTTTTTCTGCATATCTCGAAAAAAATAAATAAAAATGAGGGTTTCTGTCTTTTTGGGGCTGCTCTCTGCCACTTTTGCCATGGCCGCTGCCGTGGGGTCTTCTGTACGCAAGACAATCCGGATGCTCAATCCCAATTTCCTATCATACAGGATGACTGACGCGTGCTTCAAGGACAACCCTGACGGTATCGATACTCTCGCGACCCCGAAATGTCGATATACGTCTGACTGCAAGGGCGCCGATTGCTGGTGCCACCAGGGCTACTGTCTGTGCTAGGTCAAAGGCTCAGGAAAGGGGGGGGGCATTCAATGTCATGTAGCTAGAGAACAAGCACGAGTTTTCCATTCATCTCCTCAAATAAAAAAATGAGTTGAAAAGAAAGGCAGAACATGTTTCCCATGCTCAATCTGCGGGCTGTTTGGACGCGCAGCGGCTATGAGTCGTGGCTGACAGTGCTTGCGATCCAACGCAGCACGACGAGGAAAGGGACTGCTTTGGAACGTAGACATGGGGGGTTACTCACTTATAATCACTGTCAAAAAGTTACGGTATTCCCCACCCCCAGCCGATCCTTTACCAAGGTAGCCCCAAATCACAACTCTCAGGTGTTGCAAAGTATAGGGCTTCACTCCGAATGTCATGGTCGCTACGTCGCTTCTGATTACTCGGGCCAAGCACCAACAAGGCGCTCTTTGTGTCTCCTATTGGCAGGACATCACGTCCGAACCGGAACTTTTGGCCTGCTCAGTCAGCAACGGATTTAGCGCAAATGACTGAGAAAGCAGTGACCGGTGATTCGCGGGAAGGATCAAGACGTCAGCATCGGCGCGTACGGGCACCGTCGAGGCCAGACATCCCATGAACAGCATGAACGAGTGCGAAGAATCCATTCCTGCTACTGACAATATGTTTCTTTGAGGGACGCTACATCAAATCTTGCGGCTCTTCACAGTCTCTTTGTCATGCAGTCTGTTGCATGTTCTCTCGGCCGGACTGCAGTCGAGCCAAGCCCCCATGTTGAGGCTTGAAAACTCACACATCTCCAGAATTATGCAGAATGGTCCAGAAATATACAGGATATCTTTCTTACCTATGCACTGTCCCAGAGATCCTTGAGGCTCCATTTCTGCGAGTGCTCATCATGTGCAAGCCATTAATTAACATGCCATACCGTCATCCCCTGTGTGCGTGAAACCTCTCTCGGGCCATTCGGCTTCTCGGAACATCCAATCAAGCTGTATAACAGTTCAGACTGTACTAAATCCTCTTCAATCGATCCTGCAGGAGCAGCATCCGCCCGATAGTCTTGGCAGGCACACATATGGCAGGACCCGAAGCCAGAACCAGCATCTTGTGGTGAGAATAGCGCGCATCCTAAAGGAACGAGAGACACTTTTATCCGTCGTCCTTACTGTTGCTCAATCAGCATGAAAGCTCCCCAGCTTGATGTCCCAACAGAAAGTGTCCAGGTCAAGCAGCACAAGTATACAACTACTGCGCGACGATGTCTCTGCTGCCAATGCTGTGTCGTACAGCCAAAACTATAAATTGTAACAATGGTCGCCGTTATTTCTGTACTTGGACTCATAAAGAACAAATTGACTTATACTACGATTCTTATATGATAAAACCACGCTTTCTTTAGACATGTTGCCCTCCTCTGCGTTCAGTTTCCTCGCCCTCACGGCTTTTGCTGCGGCCACGCCTCTTAGCCTGGAGGACCGACAAAGCGGCAACTTCAAAGCAGAAATGATATCTGCTCACAACTTCTTCCGTGGCCAGCACTCCGCCAAGCCATTGACCTGGAGTGATGGGCTCGCCAAGAAGGCTCAAGGCTGGGCTAACAAGTGCAAATTCTCCCACGATGTACGTTCGTCCATCCGTCCCTTCTTATTTGGGTTGTCCAGTGAACAGAATGTGAAAGTCAGGGTAGATACTAATACAAAGATGTTTTGTGAAAACAGAGCCCCGGCGAGAACCTAGCTGCCGGTTCGGGCTTCACTTCCTGGGGCGGGTTTGTCAACCTATGGGGCGCTGAGCGCAAGAAGTACAACTACAATAAACCCGGGTTCTCCCAAGACACGGGCCACTTCACACAGGTCGTGTGGAAGAACACCAGGCAGGTCGGCTGTGGGTGGAAGAAGTGCAATGGTGGACAGGGCCTCGTCAAGGGCTTCTATATCGTGTGCAAGTATGACCCGTATGGTAACTACGATGGTCAGTATCCTCAGAATGTGGGTAAACAGGTCAAGGGTAGGCCCGGAGACGTATGGCACAAATAGTGACTATGTGTGATGTATGAAAGGGGGCGAAGACAGGTCTGGAGTCGGATAGGTCATGTCAGGGCTGATGTTTATTGTATTGCAGTTGCTCATGTATATAGTTATTGAAGTCAAATTTCTAAATGCTATCCTAGCAGATAGTACTATTGAAACAAACAGCGCTAGGAGGCTACGAGCACAAAAAAAAAAAAAAAAAAGTCTGAGATTGAGTTGTGTCTCAGCTATCTTTGCTCAGTGTGTAGTGACACGACATACGACGCTTCCGCCAAAGTATCACCTACCCTGCAGTAAACGAGGAAAGGATAATTCAATAGTGAAACTCAGCTTGTAAACAATTAAACAGCCGAACCCAAACTATCATGCTTTTATACATTTTGCTCAATTTCCCGTAAATCCCACAGCCAAGCACCATCAACTCTTCATCATTCACTGAGCCAATTCCCACCTCTCACCTCCGTCGCCCCGGAGGTATGAATCCGCTCACAGCGTCACTGCTGCATCACCTCACCTACTCTTTCGTTCTAAATAAATCTACACCCCTGAATGAAAATAAACAACTAGAATACACATCACCTTCGCTCAGACCAAATACAAGTCGAGAATAAAATAAATAGAAATAAATACATCCCTTATCCTACGCTGCAGCCTCGTCTTTTATGCCGCCCCCTGCCGCCGTCTTCGCCTGCAAGGCAGCCATTTTCAAAGCCGGTGCAGGACGATATCCCAGTTCCGGGAAATTATACCGATCCGAGTGCTGCTGGTCAACTGCCAGTATAGACCAATTCCGTCCGCGAGACACAGCGAACCACTATATCGGACTGGCCGGTGCGTTGGAGGAGATCCCCAGAGTTGAGTCGCTTTGTGCGAGGGAGGAGATCGCGAGGAAGGCTGTTGCCGCTCTGAAAGGGTATATAGTTATCTTTTTTCACTTGCGGTACACATAGCTCGTTGCGTTGACTGACGGCGAATTACATGAATGATTTTGTAGTACGCATCTATGTCCTCAGTAGCCCACGTACCATGTGTACGTGCTGGAGAATATGTAGCCAGTTGTATATCATTGATCCCAATGGTTCAACTACCCAAGTAGCTCCCAGCGCCTGCAGTGCCAACTGTTTACATGGTTTATTCATATATCTTTTTGTCATCTACTGGCTGAACAACGCAAATAATGGGATATGACCGAGTCCTGCCCGTGCGACCTGCAAAGTAAAACATGTCGAATGTGACCGTCTTTCTCCTCTTTCCCCTGTCACACTTTCTCCCAAAAATGGTTCATAACATCAACACATTAATACATTCCAACGCCAACGTCTTTGCTTTTGTTAGGCCACTGATGCAATCACTAGTGCTGCCACATTTTCTTCTTCGCTTCTGACGGTAATTTTTGTCGTCACTCCAGATTTTGAAGAAAACGCCATTCTCACGTTTGCCACTACCCTGCCGCCGTGAACCGTCTTGCCCAATAACTTGAGCGTATGTGTGCTCTGGTTGACAGGCACATCGGTGCCTTCCAAAGGCTGCAAAGAAAGAGCCTTGGTCAGCTGCTCCGTGGCGTCTGTGTTTTGTACGTGTTAGCGTACATGAGTACTTTAAAAAACTTTCAGCACAATTTGACTTACCCGCAATGCTCTTCATGTTGCTCAACTGCAGAGTCTCCTCTGCTTCCTCCCCTGATGCGCCAATCTGCTCCCACAAATGGCTGAAGTTGCTGGCGAATGTGGGTACAATGAAGTCACTACCACTTAGATCAAACTCCGAGACCTCGTATTCATCATCATAACCAGTGTCCTCAGGCTCGCCGGTTGACGGGTCAATCTCCTTGCTGGTGAACTTCAGGATGTTGGAGAACGACGTAACGGGCATTGACCCTTCGCCGTTAACCTTCTGGAAGGCAACGTACACTTTGCCAGGCTCATCCGTGGCCAGCTTCTCGGCTTGAATAATAAAAACTTCCTCAAGTTCATCCTCCTCTCCAGGGGTGGCAACAAGTGAAACATTCTCCAAGACGGTGTCGGGCAAGGTGTTCTTGACCTCGTACTGCAGAACAATGTGCTCCTTGTAAATGTGCTTGACTACGGTTACGACATACTCGGTTTCGGCTTCAGTAAGTTCGACAACAGGTGATGACTTGAGGACATTGCCAAACTCCGCCATCTCGGGGATCTGCATCAACTCCTCGGCGTAACGTTGAGCTTGAGCGGAGGCGGATGCGGCGGCTTCGGCGCCACTGGCGGGGGCTTTGGTAGGGCCAACCTTGGGAGCCCTGAGAGTCGGCGCCGTGGCTGTGAGCTTCTTTGTTCTGTCCTCGGCATCGGCTTGCTCTCTAGTTACGATCGGGATGGAAGAAATATCAAAGGGATCATCGAAGGCTGTCTTCTCGTCGGATGTGACGTACATGACGAGCTGGTGTTCGAAGATTGGGAGAGAGAACATGCTGTCTATGCTGAAGTTAGTCCACTTTTGCCCAACAAATCAAGATCTCAACTTGCGCGTTTCTTACCATTTCTGACAAATGTTTCCGCCATCTTGTCATCCTCCTCACCCATGAGCTTGAGGTTTAGAGCAGCACGGTCGCGCACCTCGTCGTCGACATCGTCCAAGCATCGGGTAAGGAGGACCCTGACACTAGCCTTGACATCGGGGTCCTTTTGACCAACACCAAACTTGGCTAATGCTGTAACTGCGGCGGCTCGCACAATGGCGTTTTCAAGCACAACTCGATTGTAAATGTATCGAATATACTTGGTGGGTTGGGCAGTCTTGGGACCCTCCAGACCGATGAGATGCAGGATGCGGACGGCAAGCTTTGTGAATTCACAGTCCTCAATGAACTCGCAAAGGTGTGCCAAAGCCTCATCCTTTGAATCAGGAACGAACTTGATCAAGTCGAACATGCTCTCCACAACAGCACGCTTAAATTCGTAGCCGCCTTCATCTCTCAGAATGCCGCTGAGGAACGTCAGCATACCAGCCTGCTTGCTGGGGAACTTCAAGCACAGTGTTCGGATGGCCTCAACGATGGTGATCTTGAACTCATCAGTTATCTCCGACATGAACCCGGAGATCTGCTTCATGAGTCTGTCAACACTGGCCTCGTTGCCAGTCTTGAGGAGGGTGGTGATTGCGAAGGTGGCGATGGATCGGTTGGCATTTGAAATGAGGAGCTCGATATCGGGGTTGCAGACGCTGACGGCAGTGGGCTTGAAGGAAGCAAAGTTGTGGAGGATTCGCAGGGCGGAGAATTTGGTGACGGCGCGCGGAGAGGTCAAGAAAAGCTGTAGGACGTGAACGGCTTGGGAAACTTCGTTGTCGGAGACGTCGCGCATGTCGCAAATAGCCTTGGCAGCCTCGAAGTTGACCATTTCACTCTTGTGGCGCAGCCAGCCGTCAAGAAGCTGCATCATGGGCTTTCGCAGAGACGCATCCTCCTCGGCTAGCTGAGAGGCAAGCCGAACAAGCATGACGGAAGCGGCGGGGTTCTTGACAGCCCCGGCGGCACCAAACTGCTGCACCATCTTGACGAGGGCCATTCGGTCGTGCATTCGCATCTGGTACAGCAATCCGATGGCGTGGTACTGGGCCATTGTAGAGTTGTTCATTGGCATTTGCCCGCTCGACGAGGAGAACCCGAGTGAGAAGCCGCCAGACGACTTGGTCGAAGCAGCGGCCTCCTGTGTTTCGCTTTGCCAGCGTCGGACGACTTCCTTGGCAATTGGTAAGAGATGATACGAAGAGACCAATGCGGCGGAAGAGACTGAGGGATTCTTATCCACGATTGCAGTCTTCATAACTCGCTCAATCGATTGGACGGTCGTAGCCTAATAAAGGAATGTCAGTATGGTTGCGTTGGGGACAGGAGGTTCGCTGGGGAAGGGTGAGCGGCGCGAGGGTACGAACGTCGATGATACGACACAGAGCTCGAATAGCGTTTGGTCTGTAAATGGCATCACTGCCACCACCGGTATCCTTCATAATTGTGCTGGTAACCATGATGATATCCTCAGCCGAGTTGGCCAACTCCTTAATGACGAGGTGGACCATCTGTCGAAGGCTGGCATCTTTGTTCTGGAATAGCTTGGAAATGCCGAAGAAAAGAGTGGTGGCTTCATTGGTCGGGAACTTCTCCCCGGTGTAGATGAGCAGTGCAATCTTGGTGAGTAGGATTCGGCATCGTCGCGGTTGAATGGTACCCTCGTTGAATATACGTGCTGCAATGTGGCATTAGCCCACTCTGTTGCAAGGCAAGCGAGCATCATCAGGTTTGACACCGCCAAATGGGAATGCATGTAAAGCCAGCCATTGCTTCTGTTCTCACCTTCTTGAAATACTTGAGTGCGGTCTACCTTGACCAGGCCCAGGTCGGCGTCCTCGTCCTTCTTGCCGTAGCTCATCTTGGGCGACTGCGTCGGAGGAGGATTGGTCTTGAGGTGTCCAGCTTGGCTATCAGGCGCAGCAGCAGTACTGGATATCACCACGTTGACACTTAGTCTCAGGGATGGCGGGCAGCAGCTATCACGTGATACCCCACCTAGTGCGTCTGTGGGTCAGCACTCTTCAAGGCAGGCGATAGTCTCATGTCAAAATTGCTTGTAAATGCTATATAAATTAAATGAAGAATTAAAGAAGCTTTGAAATCAAGATGCTACTCCAAAAATGTTTCAAGTTGAACACCCTTTCATGTATATGAATACATACGACTTATGCGATTGAGCAAATGGTTCCCGCCTCTGTGAAGTGCCCGTGGCAACGTCTTCTGGGACATGGACGGCTTCTGAAGTTTTAAGCGTAGTTTCCAATCCTCTTTGAGCAAAATCTACCTTATGCGGCACAAAGTTTCCACACACCTGCTAGCGTGGACGATACTTAAAGGTGCGCAAAAACTTTATGGCCTCCCTCCTCCCTCTATAGTCGAGTGTTTGATGTGCATTTCCGTCTACTAAAAGGCTTGCTTATTCGTTTCTCTACATGCACACCATTACCATGGTGTGCTGCATTCATGCAGCCCAGATTAGACGCTACTCGGAACTTTCGACACTAGTAAGATGCAGAGTACTGTGCGTTGAAGGCTTGCATTCACCTTGTGTTACTCCCAGAATCTCTAGTTGTGAGGGCCAGAGAAGATGACATAAGAGATGCTTCGAACCAATTGGAGTACTTCTTCGCTAAACGACTCTATACAGCCATACTAGCAGATGTCACTTGCGGGGTGTATAACAGTGAGTGATTTGCGATGCTACAGGATTGTTCGAGGTAGAAAGAACTAAAAAGTGCAGGCCTAACGTCCACCAACTCTAACAATAACTAAACATGGAATGAAAATAGAAATATGTATCTCTTCGAATTAATACACAACACCTTAAAACTTGACCACTTAATCCACAACATTGAACTGTCTTGATCTGAAAAATTGTTCTTGATGTATCTGGTTGTGATGCCTCTTAGCTTTGCTCGTCTGACGTGTCATCTCCGCGGCTACTACCTGAAGAAGTTGCGGGAAGCGGTGCTCTCGTCAGTTAGTCCTACCTATCGCGTTGGGTGGGTGTATAGTAATCTCCTCCAGAGACAGCGGCCAGGCTTTGCCAGTTCATTCGAACTCGTAAGTCTGACAATCAACACATAAATGTCAGCCCGGGAGTCTGTGAACATCGATTCCACCATTCACGGATGTACGCCGCCTTTTTTCGGAAGTTTCGCTGCTTTCATCTCGCGTTTGTTTTGTGCTTACATAGGCTGGAAGAATATCGTGCAATACTCTACACGATGCTAATTTCCGTCGTTTCAATGAATCCATTGCGGTAAAAGTCACCATCCATTATACCGTGAACATAACTATTTGGCAATGTTAGTCGGCCGCAACTGTCGGAACGTGAGATCTAGGGATTCTTACCACGGGCCAAGCAGCTTGAACTGACCAGGTACCGCAGTTTTACGAAAGGCCATGGGGACGGTTGCACCTCGTAGTAGGAATATAACGTCGTCAGCAGTGCATTCTCCTGGGACCATGGCAACATAATCACGGTTGGTGGTGGCGATCCGTCGCCCTATCCTGAACCTGTCCTTGCTGGACTCGACGTCGGCCTTCCACGATTTTGCCTTGCCAAGGATGCTATCGATTCGCGAGTCTCCAGTGTCCACAATCTTGCGCAAACAGTCAGCGGGCATATCGGGCGTTTCGAAATAACCCTTGGACTCCGTTGCATTGCGAACATCATTTCCGCTGAAATCGAGGTCCCACATGAGAGTCCTTCCCAATGCCATTTCATACGTATGATCTGGGTTCCCAGGGTAAGGGCGAAATCGGAGCGGGTGCCCAGGACCCCCAAAACAATTGTCCATGGCCTTTTCAAGGCACACTTTGTCGCCCTCCTTTTGGCGTCTCCCGCATCTCGTGAACGCCCAGAATTTCTTGGCCTCGACAATGAGAATCTTTTGCTCCTTATCCTCCTTGTCAAATCGGTATGCGGCTCTAGCCCCTCCCGAGGCATTGTACAGGGAACTGCTGTCGTCTGTGCCGAACTTGCCAAAACTGGGAAGAGGCAGGTGTTCGGCGTAATGCATTGAAAGGTCCGGCACCCAACTTGGAAGATGCTTGTCCCGTGACGGCCCTCTCCCAAGACTCAATATGTCCAAAGAAGCCGTGTCCCGGATTACGAAGTTGGTGAACTCACGGTATTGCGCTCTCCATTCCAGATCCATCAACTCATGTGGATATGAGCTCGGGTGAACCAGTCCCAGGTAGGCATTGATGCGGTCTTTTTTCTCTGTAGCCTCAAACATATGAAACTGCCAGATCCATGAAGCTAAGTGCTTCGGGGCAAGTCCCTGCTTCTTCAACAACCGGGCACACCACATCGGAAAGAAGGCGGTGCGTTTGAGCTGGTCGTCTTTGGATGGACTCAGCTCCGTCCAAATGTATCGACCGGTGATGGCGTTGAAACTGGCGAGCGACGTGAAAAGCGCCTCGTCCATTTGCCTGCTTCCACACATGTAAACAATTTCTTTGGCATTTACCATCTCCTGGACCATCCAGGCGCGACCCCACCAGTCGCTCTGAAGGATCAAATCGCCAAATGCCAGCCAAATTTCATTATCTTCTTCATAACTACCGATTTGGGTCGTCAAGTTGGGGCGTAGCTCATTGAAGTAGTCCATCACCTCCTTCGTTCTTTTATTTGAATCAAATTCCCGCAGCCATATAATCACCCTCTTGGCATGCGAGTATATCTGACCCATCAACTTGAGTTGGGCCTTGCGCTCTTTGAGACCTTTCTCCTTCCTTTGGTCGATACACAAAGCATCGAACCAGATCTTGCGCGGCGGACCTGAACTAGGTCGCAAGCGTCGCAGGCAGTCATATAGGTTCCCTGAAATATTTGTAACAACCTCGTTGACCCCGATCTCTTTGTCCTTGGCTCCCTGCCATCGGTAGGATATCGCCTCGAAGTCGCCGGTTTGCACCTTTTGTTTTTCCATCTTGACGTATAGATCTTCGTTCTTCGCTCCTGCATGTAGAAGCGCAACCCGAATTTCGTCAGGCCCGAGAGGCGTGTCATCATAGACGAGTTTCAGGTCAGTCGACAGCGGAAGCGCGGACTCCAAAGCAACTTGCGGCAGTCTTGGACGATCGTTGCGCCGTTGTATTTTATCGATAGCCTTCACGGCAGCATTCCCCACGAGGAAAACTGCCCCTAGTGTAATAGGATCAAAGACCATTTTGGAATCTGGGCATAGGTGGTGGGCTACAGGAAATGAATGCCAATACAACATGAAAGGATCATTGCAGACCTTGCGCACTTATAGTAAGGTGATGAGAAGCTTCACAGTGAGGTGCGGCTGAAAACTATTGATTATCGACCAACTAGACCGTGACTCGCCTGATCCAGGTGCAACGGCCACGATAGGCCAAACCAAAGCGTCTAGACAAGTGTTTTCATCAAGGACTTGCATTACTTGGCAGGCGTGGTCCCAGTGCTATATTTACTCGCGATGCATGTGGAAGGCGATTTATTCATTCCAGCTGCCCAACTTAATCGCAGCAACGAGGAGCAGATGATGGCGTCAAAGCAACCATGTCTGATAACGTACAATCTGAAGACCAGGTTAGGATTGATTAGCGACATAATGCGGCAGCCGGCATTGTGAGGAGCAACAACTTGCTACCAGTACACACGCTACTAGTACACACCATATTGAAGTTGTGATAAATGACAGATTTGCTGGGAGGGTGTGGTTGCTGTGGCCAGCTGAAGCCCACAAGGCATATTTATGCAAGTGGCTGCAGCGTCTACCGCCAAAACGGAGACACTAGCGGTTTTGTGCAGCAAGGTGTGCATTAGGTGGCAAAAGTATTGATCTAGAAGCAAATACGGACTTGCTGCGACCAAGTTAGCCGTGGGACGATGCTATGGAGCCGCGCGATAGCATACTTGAAGGACATGGCAATGTTCGCACGCGATAAGTGAAGATTATTAAGTCATGGAAAGTATGTTGGGTTTGGAGTGGCTGACGTCTGGCGCCACATCGAGAGGGAGGTGGGACGCCAATAGTGCTAACACTTGGGCGGCACTGTTTCGTTAACACCCCGGCATCACCACAGAGCTTGGCCTTGATTGTATAATTTCTGAAGCTGGTGGCGTCTCGACTAAGAGCTCTTATTCTTAAGCAAAGGCGCTTTGCCGCTCACTAGGCTGGTAGTTGCCGTCGCCACAAGCGAACCGCCATAAAACATATTTCAGAGGTTCAACAGTCAGAAAATAAATGCGACTTACTTATCCGCTAATGTTGCTGCCCGGGTCTATTTGAGCTATTATAGCCGCCCGGGCAGTGATACAATCTGAGCCTCATACATTCATCGATGGACTGGCAAGCCTCGTGCCGCTACTAGTGAGGCTGAGTTGTAATTCGGATGGCTATGTCTGGACCTCCCGCAGAAGTCAGATACCGGAATCCGAGAGTGGCGATTTATTTCGGTCCTTTGGTCACAATAAACCGTACGCCTTGCCCATTACTAATCTCTCATAGCTCATTGCCCAACATCGTCATACCTCGCTTTCATAACCAGATTCATCACCTCGTCCAACTGCTCGTCGTGTATCGTAGGCGATTGGCAAATACATTACGAGCGTACGCCATGTCTGGCCTGGTATGCGTAACATCATCGCTATGTTCTTCGCCTCCCGAGAGGCTTACTATATTGTGCCCGGGGTTCTATTCCTCATTTCGGATGAAACCAATAGAACTAATCGGGGGTTGTGGATTGACGAATCAGCACTTGCAAGAGAGACTGTCCTGTATGACCCGCCCAGTCTTCATGTGTCTGTTGGAAGGAGCAGGTCCAAGGTCATAGAGAAATCCATAGAGTGAAAACTAGCAGGAATTGAATGAATTGGAAGCTTCCTTGGTGCCCATGGATACCCGTGGAATTCCCTAATTTTATAGGTTGATTCAAGTCTCGTTAGCGACTCCCTATTTAATTAGTAATCGATACAGCAGCGTTTTAGCACATGGACTAGTTTCTTAGGACAAGGCAAAAACGCGACGACCTCAACTGCGTAGTTGCTAAAGTATTCAAGATTTGTTAATCAAAAGACCTCCAAAAAAGTTGTAGTCAAACATCATTCATCTTGTATGCAGTTATAGAATCGGCTACAGCGATCTTTTACGGTTTCGAGACAGCGCGTTAGTATTGACATAGCTATGAGGTACCAATTGCGTTTAATTGGCCGATGGGCGAGACTGTGGGTCTACAGCAGAGTGGAGTGGCACCTTGACCAACGACCAGCCCGGACTTACATCATTCTTCTCCCTGAAAAAAAGTCGCAGATGACAACCGCCGTCTCATCGTTAGTTTCACCCGAACACCACATCTCGCATCGCCACTATGAGGCCAGCAACCCGAATTTCTCTAAGGACATTCTCGCGGGCCATCCTCCCTCCCACTAGGTCTCGATCAATTCACGCCACTGCCTCCCAAGCCGCCAATGTTGCTTCAGTCCTCGGCACCGGCCCCCCGCCGGAGCCCCCAACGCCAGCAGCTCGCAACATAAATGAGCGAATTGAGCGTCGGCGCAAGCAGGCCGATCTCTTAAAACAGGCCAAGGAAATAAGAAGCTCTAAAGACGGAAAGTCGACGACTGTGCGGAGGAGATTCTGGAAAGACGTTAGTGTAAAAGAAGTTGATGGTACGAACATGACGTTGGGAGTTACCCTACAAAGACTTGCAGCTAACCGCGGAATGATCCCATCAAGGCTCTCTGCAAATACACCTCGACGCACGACCCCTTCGACACCCGCAAACCAAAGAAATCATCCAACTGCCCTTATCCAAGCCCAATCTCGCCTTTGCACTGGCCCTCGAATGGGACACGGTCGCGTCCGCTGAACAGGCTACGAAGCAGCACCTTATTCCTCTCACCAGCCTGGTCTGCAGAGCCATCGATATTGAAAGGGATGACGCGGTAGAGAGCCCTGGAAAGACCAAGATACGCGACGACATCACCACCAACGTCCTGCGGTACCTGGACACCGACTCTCTATTATGCTGGGCCCCTCCCGCAGGAGAGTACGATTTTCGCAACCAGGCTGGCGAATCCCTGCGCGACGTGCAAAAGCGCACGACTGACGAGATCGTGTCTTTCATGACGACGCATGTTTGGCCCGGTGTGACGCTTCAGCCCGTGCTGGATGGAGACGCCATCATGCCGAAAAAGCAGGCCGAGGGTGTGCGAGAGGTTGTTCAAGGCTGGGTCTCTGGCCTTACTGCCTGGGAGATTGCTGGGCTGGAGAGGGCTGTGCTGGCGGGGAAGAGCTTGATTGCTGCGGCGCGATTTATCACCGAATGGAGCGAGGGACCGGTCAGCAAGCCTAATTTATCTGGTGACGGTCATTTCGGCGTCGAAGAGGCGGCCAAGACGGTCAGTCTGGAGGTGGACTGGCAGGCTTCGCAGTGGGGCGAGGTTGAGGACACGCATGATGTGAATAATGAGGATGTGAGGCGGCAGCTGGGGAGTGTGGTTTTGCTAGTTTCGGGAACGGGGAAGCGGGAAACATAGAGACTGGAGGGGAGAAAAATGTACGAGCTAGATACGTGTACACTACTAAAGAACTAGAATGGGGGCTACGATTCAACAAGCACACCCATAGAAGGAAGACTCACATTGATGGGCACCATTGCACATTACCTCAAGGCTGTCAGCATCATTTTTTTGAAGTTGAGCTTTGTGTGGCAGATATATACGATCTACTGTGGCGACCACACAACACACAATTGATCTTATAATTGGCAAGACGGCACTTGGACAGTGATCTTGCTTGTTTGACGGTGTTTGTTCTAGGACGACTGCGTGTGTGCATGTCATTATACCAACCGCTATCAAATCACATTCCCATGCTATCCCATCTCGTCCCATCCCATCCCATCCAATTTGTTCATTCATTCCTCGACATTCATCAAAATCGGCACACTTCCCGTCAACCTCCTTAATTCTGTATCGGCACACCACCCAGGGCATCAAAACTCGTGGTGTCCCAATTAAAAAACGACCCAATCATATCCAAATCCCCAAATCCCTGAAACTCGGGGCCCGTCGAAAAATCGAAACTCGACGCAGAATCGAAGCCCACGGATCGGAGGGGGTCGCACTCTGCTTCGGGTGCCGTCTGAGGCTGCAGGTTGGGGCTGGTTGGGTTGCCTGAAGCACGGCTAGCTGTTAGCGTATGCTTACACAGAAAATTGAAATGTACATTGTGTTGTATATATGACGACGAGAAGAAGAAGAAGAAGAAGAAGAAGAAGAAGAAGAAGAAGGGCAGACGTACTACTCCCCGACTTGACTAGCACCTTGGAATGAATCAGCTGCAGCATTTTGAGGGACTGTCTGCCAGAGGCGTTGAAAGAAGCGACGTGTTTGAGAATCTGTTGACATTCGTCCCATGAGGCGGACATTTGGGGCTGATTTAGGGACGGGACGAGCGTGGGACAGGTCCTGGCTATAATGAGGACGATCCCAGCGGTACATGCATCTGTAATGGGAGGTTAGCTCGCAACTAATTGCTAGGCAAGCAATGACAGGGCTGTAAATGGCGCGGTTGGCGCAGACGTAGACATGGTAGACATACAAAGGACATCCCACCACCAAGCCCCTGGGACTTGGGGGTTGAAGTTACCGTGCAGCAAGGCCAATAAATCTATGGCTGCTTCGACACACAATTTTGCGCATTGAAGAGACGTGCTCGCTAAGATGGGATCCGTAAATGTGGTGGGCTCTAGCTTCACGCCTTCTTCTGTCTTGGCTTGTTCATGTGTAGATAGCTGGGTCAGGATAGGCCGAAGGAGCATGATGCGCAGGTATATGAATCTATGTAAAGCAGCCCGTCAGTTAAAATAATTCAACATGATCGAGTTTTTGGTGGTGTGAATAAGGCATAAAGCATACCTGGCATGAAGAAGGAGACTTTGATCTTTGAACAGGGTCCGGTTCTGTAATGGAATTTCAGTCTCCACGCCCTTCTTCCATGACAGCGAGTCGTGCAAGGAGTTCTCGAAATCTGACAATTTCCTGTGCAAACCCACAATCGTATCCAGGCTGTAATACGACGACGTGCTCCCTGTTGCATTGTGGGACACATCTGGCGCTGTGCGGTTCATCCACGGCTGATACACCTTGGACAGAATCTCTTCTAGGATGCCACAGAGGCGTATACTCTCTCTATAGAACCGAAACTTGGGCGTGACCTGATTTGGTTCCACGGGCACAGAGAGATCCTGCTCGAAGCCAGACGGCAGCGGCAATACGGAAATGTGTGTTGTCATGGCAGGACGACCGTACGTCATGCTCACCAACCTATATATCACAACGTCAGCATTTATGGCAACCGCGGAGAGAGTCCGGGATCGAACCGAGTGAAGCCTCACATGTCTGTTACAATGCACCCATACCAAGTCCTCCTCCTGATCTCCTTCTCCAGACCTCCCCTCGTGTCCTGATGATGCTCTGCATGCAGTCCTAGCCCCTGCGCAACCCTGCAAGCAACACCGCTCGCATTCCAACACCGACTGGGATGCGGCGTGCCCTGCAAATTAAGCGCCACCAGAAGCAACGTCTGCACAACACTCAAGTTATTCGCTTCTAACAGATCGATATTCACAAAAGGCTTGGTGCGCAAAAAGAAGGTCGTGGACGCAGCCAGTCTCTCTGCGGCAGGGAGATCCGAATAGTGACAGGCCAAGGAAAATATGGCATTCAGCGCAGCATGAAACGAAATGGTATTTGCATCCCCGTCCGGATAGCACCCCAGTCCCAACCCACTTGGTGGCCTAGATGAGCGTTTTGGTTCGACGTGCGATTTCCACAAGCTCTCGTAGGCGGTCTGGAAGGATGGAAAGTGGAAAAAGGGATACATGTAGTATACTTTATCCCGAAATGTTTGAACCAAGTGGTCGGCTAGATCCCGAGGGGGGAGGGAGAACTGGTGAGAAGGCACAAAGTAACTCGAGTCACGGCGCCAGTCACGGCCGGCTACTCGCCGGGGAAGCGAACCGAACGAGCGGTCTTTGTCTTTCATGGAATCGAATGTTTCCTTTAGGAAAGACGCTGTGGAGGAGCTGCCGTAAAAGTCTTCGGATACGCTGACGTCGTCGTCGGTAATGACCGTGCCCATTGCCGAGACACTGCTGTTTGGCTCGGCTGTGACGATGGTATTGTGGGAGGTTGCTGTTGTTGATGCTGCTGCTGCTGCGGAGAGATCCGAGACTGGAGAAGAGCCGTGTGGAGAGGTTGTATTGGCGGGTGCCATGTGCAAGAAACTGTAATCCGAACATATCAGTGTGCTCCCTGATCCAACCGTAGATGCTGTAGACGTTGGTTTGGAGGCAACCCCATCTGAAGGGTCCTCCGCACCAGGCAAGTCCAAGTCCAGCGATGGAACCTCAACATCAGCATCCTTACAAGCCTGTTCCAGCTTGCGAATACGACCATGCAAGGCCTTGATGTATCTTCAAACCAACAAGAGAACAAGCCACAGTTCCAACGTTAGCCTCGCTTTCTTTCCGATGCAGCTGCTCGTGGTGCCTGCCCTCCTGGCAGGTCTTGGGGACATACTCATCTGTGCTAGCGGTCCTCGCATTCTCAAGCTTATAGACACATCTCTCCAGACCTAACAACCTCCGTTGGCAGGTCGAGCAAATGGGCTTTACGCCATCACATCGTGACTTGCGCTCCCTGCAAGGCTCACAAGCGAGGCTAATCTTTCGGCGACGCTGGCGTTCCTTGCCGGGGGGGATCATTGCGACTAAAAGTCTCTGCGGGAGCTATGGACTAGACGGCTGGTTGAATGCCGAAAATATTTATATATATATATATAAATGCTGAATTTTGGCTACCGATAGTTTTTCATCGTGTCGTTGATATATGCATTGAGAAGTTGAGCTGTAACTTTTATTTTGGAGTGCAATAAGCGAGTGGTACAATTTACCAGCATCTGATCCGGCACCTGTCAGACATGTGGCATACACCTCTCCATCCATAACTCCTTAGGATCTATCTAGTCCGTACGGAGTACGGAGTACAGCGGAGCGAGTGCGGTAAAGTACAGTGGTGCGCCAAGTGCAACGAACAACGAACTCCACAGGCGTGTCCTGCCAGACCGGTGCTGTGCGGGCGGTTCGATGCTCCAACGGCCAATTTGCCCCTGCAAGACCCTGTAGCTTTACGGCATTGATCATTGACGGAACATACAAACGGGGATACGGGATAGCTACTTGCATCGGCTCAAACCCTAGTTTGTCCGAGACACCGATCTGTTCGCACCATCCTGCAGGCGACATTCTGGACTTGCTTCATGAGTGGCACAGAGACAAGAGAGAGTCTTGGACGAGCTTTGGTGTTCAACTGTTCACTACCGCAACAGCTACATAATTTACACACATGGAGTGCGTCGCACTTATTCGGCAAGTTCCACTCCGCCAATTAGACGGGGAATCGTAGTGGAAGACCAACAACCTCTGAGAATCGTGAAAAACCAAAATGGTCCTCCTAGACTCTAAATCTTGTACTTGTATCTCAGCTGCATAATTGCCAGTCGGGTCAGCGGTACAATCTGCGACAAAATATGCCAGTACTTCTTCGCCGTCATGGTCGCCCCTAGAGCGGACACAAATACTAGCATCCATTTAGTAAAGCTCAATGCCTTGCGACGAGCTCTCAGACGGGCAGCACCCGGAGTTGGCTAAGTATGAGCTATTAGCAATGTGATGCGGAAATTTTAAGAACGAAAATGCGGTCCCGTTTTTTCTTACCGGATATATCCAATCCTTGGACACTGGAAAGAAGCTCTCGTACCAGTAAACCGGCTGCCAGTGAGGGTATGTCATAGCATTCCACGTTTTGCCGTCCGCACCTTTCTTATTGTACCAACTGTGACACCCAGAGAACCAAACAGACTTCTGAAGGGCCGCCTGCATCTCCCGAGAGTACCTCTCCTCAGCGTCGCGCCTGACTTCGGCAAACTTGGCTTCCCCATCTAGTACGGGCTTGATAATACGGAGGGCAAAGTTGATGCTGTTCTCAATAGCCATAACGGTCGAGGTATGACCCGTAGCAGTGTTCGGACCTGTACATGTTTACGCATTAGCAACAGCATTTACAAAACGACACGACGTGGGCGCGCGTATCGTGGGTAACATGAATCGACGTGACCTACCCAGCATCATGAAGAAGTTGGGGAAATCATTCAAAGCACAGCAGTTGTACGCTTCTGGCCCTTCCCAAGAGGACCAATGCTCCTCGATCGTCTTCCCGCTTCTGCCAATCACGTCAACACCACCCAAAAACTGATTTGTGGCAAATCCGCTTGCCAGGACGATGATGTCCGCCTCAGTCACCTCTCCGTTCTTAGTTCGGACACCCTCAGGGACGATTTCAACTATGGGCTCATCCGACAAGGAGATGTTCTCGGCATGAAGGGCCTCGCAGTAGCCCGGATCGTAAATTCGGCGTTTGCATCCGATGGAGAAGTCGGGAATCAGCAGGTCGTGAAACTTGGCTGGCGCTGTCTGTTTCATGTATTCCGCGGCGACGGACTCTTTATATTTCCTGAATCGCTCGCCAGCCTTGGTCATGTAGAAGCCTCTCATGTCGTTTTCCGCGAAGAGAAACAGGAGAAATCGGAGAGACCTCAAAACTCCAGGAACGTGTTCGAAGATATTCTGCCAAACCTTGGTGTAAGGGACGTTGATGGGAGGAATGATCCAGTGCTTTGATCGGGCGAACTGGCTCAAATGCTTCGTCTTGTTGACAATAGCCGGCACAATCTGGCATGCCGTGCAGCCATTGCCTACTAATACGACGTTCTTGTCCGTGACATCCACGTCTTGCCTCCACTCCGCCGAATGGAACAAATGACCTTTGAAAGTCTCGGCGCCGGGAATATCACATGGCCGGGGTTTGACCAGTATACCTGTGCCGCTGAAGAGAAACTGGCACTCGTGAACGTAAGTTTCGTCGGTGACCAGATTATGGATGTGGATTCTCCACCTGCTCGTCTGTGCCATCCATTCGCAGCGGGTAACTTCTGATTGGTAGGAAATCTTTCTTTCCAAGTCGTATTCCCTGGCAACATCTTTCAGGTATGCCCAGAGCTCGTCAGCAGTGGCAAGCGTTTGACTCCATTTGGCGTTGAGCGAAAAAGAAAAGCTGTACAGAATGCTGGGTACGTCGCAAGCGCAACCTGGGTGAAGCAAAGCAGTTAGCGGCCAAGAACATCAGCTACAGAACCGAAATGGTTTCATTTTTCCGGCAACCTCATCTCCAATGACTTCACTTACCCGGGTATTTGTTCGCAAACCAAGTTCCGCCCAAATCTGAATGTCTCTCAAATATGCGAACATCGGTAATTCCATACCATCGCTTTAGCGTGGCGCCCAAACCGATACCAGAAAATCCAGAGCCAATACAGGCAAACTGGCTATATGTGGGGACTGTCTTGGCCATATTTCTCTCGCTTGGAAAATAAAAGAGATTACGAAACCAAAAAAAAAAAAAAAAATGGATGATGACTGGGGGATTTGTTGGAAATCAACCTCGTCGGTCAGAAGGATCAACGCGACTCATCAGCTAGAATATATCATGTGTCGACGGAGAGTAAAGGCAATCTTGTGTATGAGATTAGTGTTCGACGTGGGAGTTTGCGATTGAGGCAGGCACGTTGAGCGAGGGGGGCACTCAAATCTACTTATGTACTTAGCTACACGGAGTAGTGATGTACAGCTTTCCCCACGTCTGAACATCACCCGAGCTTTGAAATCCGAGCGCACGGGATTGATAACTATAGAGCTGTCAAACAGAGTTTCCGCTAGACTTGCCACGCTCAAATGGCACAAGCTGTGGTGTGGTGGCAGGCAAGCAGACACGAAAAGCGGCTGGCCACTCAATGCAACGTCGATATGCCTGTCACCTGGTGGGGCCGGCGCAGGTCTCCTGCTCTTGAGATTATGCGGAGTAGTTACAAGCGTCACGGACTAGGTTACTGTAGTTCATCCCACTGTGATATCGTTCGTGAACTTGTAGCCCTTGCAGACTGTTGCCGTTGTCACGGCCCTCTGTTACTCATCCGACCGCGGTACAGGAAAGGGCACAAAAAAGAAAAAGGGCAGAGAGAGAGACAGGAAGCCTCTAGTAAACGGTCTAGGGGGTGGTTTGCAACAGGCCTTGTCATGTCTGAAATTGCGAGAAAGCTGCATGGCAGCTCCACCATTCATTCCCCTTTGTGGCCGGTGTCCTCTTAACTAGTGACGCAGGCCAATGGGACTACATATCTTTTTATCTATTCGTACGACAAGCTCATAGATACTCCGTACATTGGAGATATCCTGGGCATCGACGACTGAGACACATTTCGCACCGATACGGCGTGCAAACTTAGTGCCCACACTATTATTCCGTACGGAGTACAGAGTACAACTACTCCCCAATGCACGCTGCATAAAGCGAGCGGCAGATTCCATGGATCTCAGGACGGCGGCGGCCCCATCCACCAATTGATTGCGTTAAATTGGAGTTGGACCGAGCTAAGACGAGGGGCAATGCGGAGAGACAGAAAACACAGCCGAGGTCCACAGCGGCTCGGTTGATGCACGCTCTTCTCCGCAAGGATTCTTCACGCAAAGAATTTGACCGACTCCGTTACGTCGTGCACGAAGATGATCACATTGCATCCAACGCACCGTACAGTTGCGACACAAGTTCATGCATCAATCCCCACGCCATCTATTTCTATATCCTATCCTGCAAGTTCGTCTAGAAGCCGGAACCCCCCCCCCCCCCCCCCCCGGGCATCTACCGTGCCAATGCTGGTGTATACAACGGATTAATCTCATAACCTCACCTCATCGCCGTGAACATCCCCTACTTCAACCCTTCCAGGGCTGGTCCAATGCGCTTACCGGTATCTTTCTCGTACCGGTTTTCCTGCCGCTTGGCATCAAAGTCAATGCGGAGCGACCGCTCTCGGATGCCCCTAAACAGCCACTCCGGTCCTCCCTTCTGTAGTTTGGCAATGCAATCAGCCCATGTTGAAGAAGAGGAAGTGGAAGGGCCAAGACAAAAAAAGAAAAAGGGAGAGACTGCGTATCAACTTACCAGTGCTGTAACGTATCGCATCACACCAGGCGCATAGATAGTACCGCCGTATCCACTGTACAGAGCGTCCACGAGCTTCTCACTCACAGTCTCCACATTCAACAGAGGCGTCACGAAATTGGACTCGTTGGTTTTGCCCGTGAATAGAGGCGTGCGGATGAACCCGAAAATACCCAAGGTGAGCCGAACGCGGGGAGCTTTGTGCAGGCCCTTGAGCTCGAGTTGCAGGCCCTGCTGTCAAGTTAGCCACTAGTCCGCCACAGGAACAAGCAACATGGGTGAGTATCATGCTCATGAACGTGTCTGGACGTACCTCGTGCAGCGCCGTCAAGCCAGACTTGGAAGCCGAATAGTCCACAATCGAAGGCGCAGACACGACCGAGCTCATCGAGCCGGTGTTCAGGATATGCCCGTGATCCTTTCGCGCCATCTCCGGCAAGAACTCCTTGCAGAGAAGGAACGGCGCAATGAGATTCGTCTTGATGGTGAGCTCGACATCTCGCTGCGTGCCCTCCATGACGGTGGCCCCTCTCGCCAGACCGGCATTGTTGAACAGCACCGTGGGATGTCCAACTTCGGCCCTGATGCGGTCGCACGTAGTTTTGATGGCAGCCGGATCGGTCAGGTCGCACTCGAAATAGTAGACTCGAGAGTTGCGGGGTGGTGTCCATGTAAGCGGCACATAGTCGATAATGGCGATGCGCGTCTGGGGGTTCTTTGCGATAAGGCGTTTGGCGATGCTCTCACCAATGCCGCTGCTCCCTCCTGTGAGGACAATAATCTCCTTGTCCCAGTTCCATCGGGAATCAGAGACCCAGTTGTTGGCCGTCTTCTTGTTGAGTTGGTCGTTCAATGCGAGAACAAAGCCCACGGCAGCCAGCAAGTAGACTCGCGACCGGAGGTTTGTTGCGCGATCTTGAGATTCCAGTTGCTGGATCAGACGAGAGAAGACAGGCTCCCAGGTGAGTGCCAATGCGATAGGGAGTGCTGTCCGGGGCGAAATGATCCAGTTTCTTATGGCGCCGGCCACGACATCGATAGTGAAACCTTCACGAGAAAACATTGTGACTTGTATATTTTCTTTTCTGCCTTGTAGGCTTTCTCGTTGGTTCTAAAGTATGCTCTACAGAGAATAAATGACAGGCCTCTTCAAAGAGCAGCAGCTTGGTATTAGCAGCCGCCTTGATGGTATGCACGAGACAATGATTCCGAAACAAGGCGAGGTGCAGACATGATAATTACATGTGTTTCGGGATGTAGTCGAAAAACGCTAAGCTGCCTCGGTCTTAGTCGGTGTAAATATGCAATGGGCGGGACGCGGCTCAATTCTGCGAGGTCATGGCGTATCTCTTGATCGGCCCAACTCCCTAATCCCGTCGTTGCCGTCCGTCGCTGAAGATGCTCTTGACCAGAGTTGGTACTGTATACCTAATAGCCTGGGTGCTAGGCGGGCAGCTCAGGGGAGGATATGTAGACGAGGCGGTACATATCCGCCATGGTTGGTTCAGATATCGCATTGTGATAAGCACATGTGGTAATTTGCAGCCAGGTATTGTGAAACCATAGCAGAATCACGGCAGACACAGACAGAAATATTTGCAGCCTTTAATTAACTACTTATCACAGCGTATTTGCTAGCTAATATCATATGGATTCCAAGTGGCCAGAAATGGGGTTGTGGCTTGCCGAGGCAGCGCGACAACGCACGCTGTATTCGGCACAGCCGTAATCAATACCGGCGCCAACGTATATTAGCTGTGCGTATGCGAATGAACCAAATCCATTGATTTAACGGAAATACTAGCGCTTTTATCGAGTAACCGGAGAAGCAGGAACCAAAGAAATATCCATTTATTATACTCCGTAAAGCAAAAGCATCCATTTAAAATACCCCAACGGCAACAAATCCGGAATTCACAATACAAGCTCAAGTCTCCTCTTGGCCAGCCCCCGAAGATCGACGCCCTTTCCCCGCTGGCGGTTTTGCCAAGTGCTCTGCCTTATTAAAAACTAACGGGACTGTCCCTCTGCGTCTGGCCTCCCTCCAAGTTGCTTCCTCTACTTGGTCCCTGAAATAGCGCGGACATATCTGAATCTGCGGGGGCACGTTGGGTGCTGTCGCAGGCTGCGACCAAGAGAGCTATTGTGTACAAAAACAGAATCAGCATAGCTAACCTATACAGTTATTCGTAAACATTTGTTTGGTAAACACTTACCCCCGTGCTGAAACAATCCGTAAATGTCTGATCCTTGGGAAGGTCGACCGTAACAGATGTATCGCAAGCGTATCCTGAGTTTGGTTCCCCCGTGGAGCACTTCACGCCATCTAACAACGGGGTGTGGTCACAATACACCACAACTTCGTTGTTTGGTACTCCCGGGTAGCGATTGCCTGTCGGTATTTCCAGCGTTTTTTTTTTTGTTTTTTTTTTTTTTTTTTTCAATAAGAAGTTATGCTTTGCTAAAATCATACCGTAGCAGGAGTAGAAACACCAGCAGCGGGAATGACGCCACCAATGGGTTTATTGACTTGCTTCGCCCACTCGGCGGTGCCTTGGACTGCCTTGGTGATGCTGTCGGTTTTCAAAACATCGCAATCAAAGAATTTTGCGGATGAGCCAATCTCCTTAACGAGCTCATGGCCATCCTCATTCATATCTAAGATAGCCACGTTGCCGCCGTTCTTGACAATTTCCAGGGCGCATGCCTTGCCCAGGCCGGAGGCACTACAAACGGAGTTCGGAGTCAGCACGTGAAAGATCGTTTGATGGAACAATTGTCGAATGTTTCCTACCCTCCAGAAATAAGAAACGTGCGATTTTCAATCTTCATGGTGGTTGGCGAATGGTGATGGTCTCAGCGACTCTTGGTAAATTTAATGATAGTGAAAGACGAGGAGTACGGCGGCTTGGATGGTCTGTCATTGCATGAACCTCGGCTCGTTTACGGTTGCGATGTCAGAGCAGGACTACAAGCTACAAGTGGACCGAGATCCGCCTAGGCCGCGTGAGCTGCAACTACGGAGTACAGTTCAGCAGTGTACGGAGTATGGAGTAGGTACTCCATACTTTGCCGTCGTACAACCTTCCACCTGTTCCCAACCAGTTCTCAAATGCTACCGATGTGGAGAGCAGTATGTGCAAATTCTTACTAATACCTAATATCAGTTTATTAAACCGCAATACCTCGTTTAATTATTATTGTTTTTCATTATCCTTTTCCCTATACCATCAAGACAATCAGTTCCGTGCGGGACAGATACCAATTCACACACACACACACAGGACCAGCTTAGTCATACGACAGACTTTCCTGTTTTAGGTTGGGGCATCTCGTCATGCGCTGCTCTCAAGGCGGCCGGCATCGTATTGTCCGGAGTGCGGTGGGAGTGTGTCAAGTTATCGGCATCTCGCTAATCCGTCCAAGCTAGGGTGTTGTAGTTGATCAGCAACCCTTCCCTCACCCGACGCTCGACGAGAATCCAACATACCTCACTTTGCGGATGCGAGCTGGCCAATATCCCCCTCGTGCAGACCGTACGGATCCGCATCGCCCATCATGACGAGGCCGCGAGGTTCGTCGGGCGCCAGCGACGACAGCAACGGCACGGGTCCTTCCCACGAACAGGTATGACGATCATGGCCATCCGCTCGGATTGCACGCAACAGTTAGCGGCGGGGCTGACAGCTATTTCTAGGAGCTGGGGAGCATGTACGACTACTTGGCAAAGATCATCTTGTTAGGTCCCAGTGGTACCGGAAAGTATGAATTGCAGCACTTGTTTTTTTGTCATGTTTTCTCTGGTGAATATAGCTGACAGGCATCGCAACCTTAGGTCATGCTTGCTGCACCGGTTCATCAAAAATGAATGGCGTGTTCTATCATCGCAAACCATCGGCGTCGAGTTCGCGAGCAAAATTATAAAGGTTGGCACGGGAGCACGGCGCAAACGTATTAAGTTTCAGGTATGCGCAGCCTAAATTGCCGATTTACTGGATCATTCAGTGTAGTCTAACGTGGCACAGCTTTGGGATACAGCTGGTACTGAACGATTTCGATCAGTTTCAAGATCGTACTACCGCGGTGCAGCGGGCGCCATCCTCGTCTACGATATTACGTCACATGCGTCCTTCCGGGGCATCCAACCATTTCTCAACGACGCGCGCGCGCTGGCATCACCAAACTTGAGCTTGATGCTGGTTGGAAACAAGCTGGACTTGGCATCGGATTCTTTGATAGATACAAGCATGCCACCGCCTACACCCAGCAGCGTTGGTTCCATGTCGACCATCACCGCCGGCGCCGGCGCCAGTTCGCTGTCGCAGTCCAATGCGAGCATAAGCACGACGGATACCGTTGCGGGGAGAGATCGTGGCGGTTCCATCAGTGCCGGCGCGCAACTGCGAGCGACAATCGCACCAGATGGTCGTGAGACAAGCACGTCAGAAGTCACTCGATGGGCCAGCACGGCCGGAATATCCGTGGTGACGGAAGTCAGTGCTCTGAATGGAGAAGGAGTGGACGAAATCTTCAATCGTCTTGCCCGGATGATCCTGACCAAAATTGAGCTGGGAGATATTGACCCCGATGACCCCATGAGCGGTATACAATATGGTGACGGCGGTGGTTGGAATACGGCCAGTGACGGCGGCAGCATTAAGAGCACCATGACTGGTAACACGGTTGACGATACCATCGGTGGAATGCGGCGCCGCAAGCGAGGCAAGGCAAGAAACCAGAACTGGGGTTTGCGAGAATGGGAGGAAGTCTTCACCTTGAGCAACCGGAACAGAAGAGGTGGGTGTTGTTAATCTGTGGTTTCAAATACATGGGACGGCTTGGGCGAAGGATATAGACGGGGAGGCAAGAGCTGAGAGCTCAGCAATAATTCTTTAACTGCCTCACAAATTTGTTCTGGAGCGTTTGCTTTGTTGTTTCAGCGTCGCCGGCGTTTGGGAGAATATCCATTGTGAAAGGAATGCAATCAGCCTTGGGGTACCGCAATCGAGCCGTTGTTGATAAACCGTTCTTGTCCTGATTTTTGTTCTCCGTGGCAAGCACCATGCCCTATTTATGATATCCTATGAGAAAGTACATAATAACTAAACCTAGTCATTCGCTGTAAAGAACGAGACTTTGCTATCATATGTGCCGATGTTTCTCGTGATCTTAGTACAGATTGACAGCTTGAACAAATCAGGGCCATGCCGGTGGAAGACAATAACTGAACAACGAGGTGGCGAGCAGTAAATGTTCATTTCAAGTCATGTCTTGCGAAATTCGTTTTGAACAGCTGGGACCGGTCGGACAAAGTCCCCCCTCCCCCCCCCCCCCCCTAAATGCAGACACCGGATGATGACTTGACAGCTTTTCCTTATTTTGCTCACCCTACTTAGCCACTTATCGCAGCATACATACTATGATCCATGAGCTCCATTGAGAGGCACTTCCTGCTACGTCTCATTCCCTAAGGGTCCAGAAATTGCATGATGATGCCGCATTTCCGGCGCCGACTTCACCGCAAAGCTTCCCACAATACATGTCGACTCACCTCCATCGCTTCGGGTCCGGCATGTGAATTTGAGCCTTTTCGACTCTAGATATTTGGGGAGCGGCTCAGCGCCATCTGTCGCCTCCTCTCGCACCAGGTCGTCCAGCTGCTGGTTTCGGGTGGTTCGTAGTATCGTCGAAAACGAACGACTATAAGCATTCGACGAAATAGATATGCAGAGGACCCCGATTAAAACAACAAACGTTGCGAATGCAACACCAACGCCATATGCTATGTATAGATTTCGAGGGTTGTAAGCGTACTGATTCTGTCGTGTCCACCTCATGATGTTTCCTCGGGTGCTATTTCGTGGATCCATCCTGCCCGCCCGATGTAATGATCAGCATCTCCGTTTTCTCTGACATACATAAGTCACTTACAGCAGTCCGGGACATGCGAATAGGCTCAAGGTTACATTAAACACTAGCTGCTCCATTGCGTCCTTGAACGACAGGTTGTTTCCTGGAGTAACATTCTCGGGGTGAGCATCGATGCCGCCAAAGTAAGTTCTTTGCGCCGCAGTCATTTCGTTGGTTAGCATAAAGACGGTCGAGAGAATTCGAGTTCGCATTATTGAGATGAAGCCGTCGTCGGACGTGGATATTTTTCCTTCTAGAATCCCGCCCAGTGCATCCAGAATAGCTATGGCTGCAATATGGACCACTTTGAGTTCCGGCGAGGCTGTATCGTTCGGCAATCTTGTTATTTGGATGACTTGGACGAACTGCTCACCACTTTTGAAAGCGACGTTCACTTGATGCGACGCTAGAAACATTTCGCATGCAATGGTATGCTTTGCCGCGTCCTGTCTAGCTGGATCTTCACCAAACATCGGGAAGGAGAATAATATTCCGGTACCTTTGCTACCATAGGTACTAACCCCGCTGCCCAGCGCCGATTTGAGGCCGTATAGTACGCCATCCTCCGAAGTACTGGAGCTCCCCGGAGCGATGCCCACGTAGGCTGTTTTTTCCGCGGCAATACCTTGATATTCTGTCTTGTTTCGGAAAATTCTATCGAAAGCATCATGGAAAGACTTATTGCCACCCATGGGGCCGCAGGATAATGACGGGCCGTCAAAGGTCAAATTAAATGAGTAGTCGTCACGCGGGGGCGGTATGCTAAGAAAGGAGCCTCGCGACGAAACTGCCGACACAATTCTGGATATTTCGTTAGACGGAGCTATATACTCCTTGATCAAGTTATCCAATCGTGCGAAGGGTGTCGCGGTTGAATAATTTATTGTTAGTAATGGCTTGTTGTCGTAAATGGATAGATTAACAAATGGCTGTACTGTGAGCGTCGCGGGCGGGAAAATGGCTACGACGGGCAAAAACCTGTAACGATGCTACAATCAGGGCCTGCCCAGCTAGCAAATATCAAGAGAGATGTTGGAAGGAGCTGCTCACCATACTATTCCAGCCAGCAAGACCAGTGGAAAGCCCTTCCGCCAAAGCTCAAGAGTGAAAAAAGAGCCGGCATTGTTGGTCGCTGCAAACATGGCATCAATCCCCTCAATGGAAACTTCACGGGACTTCAAGGTGTGCCATAGGAATTGAGTATATGCAAATCCAGCAGCAGACGTCAAGAATACTTTGATGAGAAATGCCAGGCCGGTTCCGATTCGTAGGACCCATTCTTGTTGATCCTTGCTTTGGACTATTTGGCCGTCCCAGGAGTTATATAAAAAGTGATGGCCCAGAGAGAGCGCTATACCGCAAACCAGCCCTCCGATCATTAGGAACGGCACAAGCCAGTGTACATGGGCCTGCTGCCCAGTACGTTGCCGCGCAGCCATGATGGAAGGACAGGCGCCGGGTCGCGAAAGAATTTTGTAGTGAAACGTATTTGAAGCAAAAGCCCCGTTGCAAAAAAAAAAAAAAAAAAAATTAATAACAAAAAAATCAAGGCTACAGCCGACTTCCTTTGGGGATAGAGATATGGAGTAGCATGTCTTGGAGAACAAGACATAGTTATGTAAATATGGCAGGGCTTTGTGGCCAGACGAGCGTGGTCAGCGGCCGATCTTCCTGTCTTGGAATATGCACCATATATCGACGAGCAGGGCAGGCAAACAAACTTATGGCCGCATTATTCGGGCCCCCTTCTTGAGATGATACGATAGTTACGTGTTATCCATTCTGAGACGCCGGTTGTGCTGTGATTGGTTGTGGCAACTGGAAGAATTTCAAAGCCACTCTGGGGGCCATGACGGCAAGTCACTCTCGGAATATTTAATACATCAGTCATCTGCAATGGCCCATCCCCTCAAAGCTTTGCACGGAGCTTATGGAGTAAAGAAAGTTGAGACCTAGTTTATAAGGGAAAGGGCCTTACTCAACTAGCGTAAGGAGGTGCAAAGAGTGTCCCCAGGCCCCACGAAGTATCTTTGGTGCTGTGGTGGCTGCCATGGGGGCTGCCACGGCTGCTGAAGGTGCGCTAGGCAGAACCCGCTGTCCCGCTAAAAATAGCACATATGCCCCGTAGCTTCTTAGATGCCCCCCCCCGGCCTTGCCATCCCATCCCGTCGAGTTCGGGTTGTAGGATGACTTTTGCACCAGATTGATTTTCTGGGCTTACTTGTGCGAGTAAAAGGCTGTGATAGCGCACGGTACAAACAAAACTCAATAATATGCTACAACATCTCTACTTATACTCCGCCCAGAAGAACGGCGTAGCACCAATAAACAGTCACATGATGGTGTTACACGGAAGACGGCGTAGCCAGTGGCCCCCATTTCGTCTGTGGTTACGGCCTCCAAGTAGCCTCATATTTCCGGCTGTTAATAGGCTAGGATTTAGGGTAACGCAACGTTGGAAGCACACGTAAACCTGAGACGTCAGTATGCTGTCGAATGAATTGTAGGGATTCGGCTTCGTGTCAGAGAACTTCCTTCGTGAGCCCCAGGCAAACATAATCCGCTATACGGAGTATCCAGCGCGGAACTCTCCGAGGCGTACGGAGTAGACTTCTCTTAATATAGACATTTCCAGGACTGTAATACTCTGTTTCCAAGGCTGTGGCAATACATCCTCTCCCTTGAGCGGCTTCCAGGGACATCACACTCATATGGAGCCGGCCACAAAGGATCGAACTGTGGATAATAGGGCAATCGCCTCACAATGGTCCAAAATTATTCTCGTTGGGTGGATCTCAGATCGGGGGAGTTGGAATGTATTGGGCAGGTCGCTGTCACAATGGAGGGGTTTAAAACGGCATTTCATGCAACATGGGCCAATGCTACTTACTGCATCTCAGTAACTAGCTCAGATTAACGAATGGGCCAGGTTATTTGTGGTTGATCGTCGAACGGAGTACTCCGTTCCTAGGTTAATAAGAAGCCTATGCCAGCTGCAAGCGCAAAGGCTGTTCTTCCCGTACCTACCAGCCAGCCACGGCCCACCATTCCCCAACCAACACCAGCGACATTCTCTGTACAAATTGCTGTTCCCCATGCCTAGCCATCTCCGCAGCGGGGAAAACTACCAACTAACTAGTTCCGTACTTGGCACAACTCCATACTCCGTACAAACCCAGGACGGCATCATGAATTCCCGCGCTAGCTAATTATCCTCGCCTTCGGATATTTATAAGGTGATGAATAGTTGAATGGAACCTACAGCCTGGATGGCCGAGCGCCTACATAAATGCTATAGGCTTACTGAAATTCAACTTGTCCGATTTCTTTAAGCCACTTACGTTTTGTGTCATCGCTTGGTGGAGGAACATTAAATGCTGCTTCCCCAACTCTTGTTGCCCCTCACTCTCACCCTCCTTTCTGAAAGTCCAGTTCCGGTTACTTTAATTTCCAGCGCGTCTCTCGAAATTCAACGACGCAGCGCACACCGCCGTCATGTCTGCTCGAGTCGTGATCCCCATCAACAAGAACTGGCAGTTCAAGCAGGCCGAGAAAGATGACAGCTCTTATCTAGCCGTCTCCCAATTTCCCACCCACATTCATCTTGATCTCATTCACCACAAAGTCATTCCTGATCCTTATATCGGCCAAGATGAGAACCAAGTTCAATGGGTTGGTGAAACAGTTTGGATCTACAAGACAACGTTTCCGTCGCCAGATATTCATAACCATGCCAAGGCTGTTCTCGCTTTTGATGGTCTTGACACATTTGCCACTGTGGTCTTGAACGGAAAGACTATTCTGGAGACAGACAACATGTTTGTTTCTGAGAGAGCTGACGTCACCAATGCATTGAACAAGAACGGCGACAATGAGGTGATCATTACTTTTGATGCTGCATATCTCCGGGGCTGGAAAGAGGTTGAGAAACAGCCGGATCACAAGTGGGGATGCTGGAATGGCGACAATTCTCGCCTTGGTGTGAGGAAATCGCAATATCACTGGGTAGGTTGTCTTTGAGTCTTCTTTTGTTGCAGCTCGTTGCTGACCGACGCTTCTAGGGCTGGGATTGGGGTCCTGAGCTGATGGCCTGCGGCCCTTGGAGGCCAATCTACTTGGAGGTGTATGAATCAAGGGTCACCGATTTATACATGGACGTCGAAGTGGACAAATCTCTCAAAAGTGCCAAGGTAGTTGCACATGCTGCGGTAGAGGGTCATGCGTCTAACGTGCGATTGGACATCTCCTTGGGTGACAAGAGCGTGGCTTCCGAGACAGTGAGCGTTGTGCATGGCGAAGCCGTGGCCACGTTCAAGGTGCAGAACCCCGAGCTTTGGTATCCCATCCGATATGGCAAGCAGCCACTATACACAGTCAAGGCAATTCTGCTGGACGGGAGCGCAGAAGTCGACGCCTGCGTCAAGCGGATTGGCCTTCGCAAGGTTGAGCTCATCCAACGCCCCATGCTGGACCAACCCGGAACGACCTTCTTCTTCCAGGTGAACAGCATTCCCATTTTCTGTGGCGGCAGCAACTGGATCCCTGCAGACAATTTCATCCCTCGCATCTCAAAGGAGAGGTACTACGACTGGGTGAAGATGGTGGCCAATGGCAACCAGCTCATGTTGCGTGTTTGGGGGGGCGGTATCTACGAGGAACAAGTTCTATATGACGCTTGTGACGAGCTCGGCATCTTGGTTTGGCAAGACTTCATGTTTGGATGTGGAAACTACCCGGCTCACCCAGGCTTCTTAAAATCTGTCGAGCGTGAGGCCCGCGAAAACGTGCAGAGGCTTCGCCACCACCCTTCCATTGTCATATGGGCTGGAAATAACGAAGACTACCAGTTTGCTGAAGACGAGAAGCTCAATTATGATCCCAAAGACAAAAATCCCGATAACTGGCTCAAGACGGACTTTCCCGCACGATACATTTACGAAAAGCTCTTGCCGGATGTGTGCGCGGATCTGATCCCCGGTACGTACTATCATCCTGGCAGCCCATGGGGCGGCAACGGATCCAGCGATCCGACGACTGGCGACATCCATCAATGGAATGTCTGGCACGGGTCCCAAGAAAAGTATCAAAACTTCGACAAGCTGGTCGGACGATTCGTGTCCGAGTTTGGGATGGAGGCGTTTCCTTCTATCAAGACCATTGAGGCTTACCTCCCCAAGGGCAAGGATGATCCTGAAAGATTCGCCCAGTCTTCCACTGTGGATTTCCACAACAAGGCGGCGGGCCATGAGCGACGTCTGGCCCTGTACCTGGTAGAGAACATACGCTACGCGCCGGATCCTCTGGAGTACTACATCTACTGCACTCAGTTGATGCAGGCCGAATGCTTAGCGTCGGCCTATCGGTTGTGGAAGCGCGAATGGAGAGGTCCTGGCCGAGAATATTGCGCCGGCGCGCTGGTGTGGCAGATCAATGACTGCTGGCCAGTTACATCGTGGGCCATCTGTGACTACTACCTGCGTCCAAAGCACGCCTACTACACTGTCAAAAGGGAGATGGCGCCCATCTCAATTGGGATGACGCGACGAGAGCACACTCACGCCCGGGACAAGTACACGCGCGTTCATGTAAAAACAGAGGTCAAGATTGAGATTTGGGGGTCCAATCTCGACCTGGAAGACTTGATGGCGGACTGTGTCGTCAAGGCCTGGGACGTAGAGACCGGCAGGGAAACCTACTGCGGAACAGTCGCCTCAAAACGCCTATTGCCTGGTAACGCCTCGACAGAAATTATCTCCATGAACGTTCCTGTTACTAAAAAAGATGCTGGTGAGGAAGCCCGCACCGTCGTCGCAGCATATCTGTATCGAGAGGGTAAGCAAATCGCGCGCTACGTCAACTGGCCCGAGCCCCTCAAGTACTTACACCTGCAAAAGCCAAAGCATCTCAAAGCTGCGCTGGCTGCTGATGGCACATCGGTTGAATTGAGTGCAGAAGTCCCGGTCAAGGGTCTTGCAGTGGAGTGTGCAGACGACAACGTCAAGTTCGACGACAACCTAATTGATATTGTGCCCGGCGAGGTGGTCTGCATTGGTGTCAGCAGCGCAACAAAGGATACGCAGTTCACGACGCAGTACCTAAATATGCATAGTTAGATATTCCACTGAAGTAATGATCTAGATAAATAAAAGGGCAAAGCACTGTCTTGCCTTTGCCTTCGGTCCTTACAATGCATAACCTGAGACGTAACATACGGCTAGCCGGCGCAATTCTTGCACAAAAAATGGCATGGCCCAGAGGCCACTTTTTGTGCGTGTTATCACCCCTTTTATACCGTGCAACAGCAATGTATCATCAACCCTGTGGGTCTATGAATGTCAGCATTATATCGACACAGCGATGAACCAATATCTGTTATTTTGCAGTTGATGACGAGCCTTTTTTACATTCAGTCTGCGATTCACAGCGATGACAACTTTAGTACAGCATATATACCAAGCTACGGCTAGGCACATCCAAGCATGAGCTTCCACCAAGACCTCCAGCCGCTTCCAATTAGAGCTCCCGTGCCTTTACTTAGTCCTCATAGAAGATGCTGAGGATATTTTCCCTAAAAATGAAAACTCATAGTACGCAGAGCAGTCCCATCTGAAGTCGCTAGAAGTAATCTTCATTACAACAAAACAAGTGCTACTAGCTGCAGAAATTCCGCGAAATCGTCCCCCTGTCAACCAAGTCTGCTCTCCAATTATTATCGAAAAACATTCAGTTTATGATTTATGGGGTGGTTACTTGTTATTTTATCATGTGCTTCCTTAGTACTCCGTAGATCCAACGTGCTCACAGTGCTGGAGCTGGGGGGGGATCTCGTAGTATCTGCACAGGTAGGCATCTGATTCACAAGCGGTCGCTCTCGCCACCGCCACAACGACAGCCATAAATAGAATAGCTTCGGCTAGTAGCAGGAAGCAGGAGGGAGGAGCAGAAGAAGAAATGAAACAGGAAAATAAAATAGAAGCTGAAAACAGAGAAAGAAGACGGGAAGCTGCGGGCAAACGGGACGTAACAAACGACAAAAGCACATCATATTCATTATCTATTACGGAAGACATTTACAAATCCAAGTTGACGGACGTAAATTCAAGCTCTCCCCCCCTTCCCCCAATTGTCCTCAACGCTCGTGTAGACTAACACCGACGTGCCGGATCCCCGGGAATCTTGCAGAATCCACCAACATCGGCACGGGCGGAACAGAGCCCCCACTTGGCTACGTAGTTCGGACTGCCATATATATATGTATAAGTCCGTGACATCATTGCACCATGTTTTTCTTCCCGATGACAATTCTTTCTAATCAATCTCCAGCATTCTGTGAGACACACGGGCCAGATAATGCAAAAAGTCAAATCAGCCTTGCCATCGTGGGCCGCCACAAAAACCCAAAGCAAGAAAGGGTTCGACAAAGCCTGGGGCCTGCTCGACAAGCTCGGAGCGCCGGTCAACCGATGGACCAACAAGATTGGCAGCGAGGCATTCTGGCCGACAACACTAGACAAAGAGAGCTACAAGGCGGCCAGGATTCTGAGGTCCTTCTGCAGTGTGTATTCGTATTTCCCGTTTCCTCCATTTTTGAACAATGACATCTTTTATGTTGCGTTGGCTGCCATCAGTACTAACTACGTACCTGTAGAGGACGGATTCTACACAGAGAAGGAAGACGAAGAAAAAGAGCACGAGCACCGAGCGGACCAATCTGGTCCTAAGAATGCGCCCAAGGTCCTCAAAAAGATCCCCCAGAAAGTTATCGAAAATGCGGTCGGGCTCGCCATTTTCACGACCATGCGGACCGGTTTATGGATCTCCGGCGCCGGCGGATCGGGTGTCCTAGTCGCCCGCCAGGAGGATGGATCGTGGTCACCCCCTTCCGGCATAATGCTTCATACCGCAGGCTTGGGGTTCCTCGTCGGAGTCGACATATACGACTGTGTGGTTGTGATCAATAACCGCAAGGCCCTCGAGGCGTTTACCAAGATCCGCGCCACGCTCGGCGGCGAGATCAGTGCCGTGGCCGGCCCCGTTGGCGTTGGCGGAGTGCTTGAGAACGACGGCAAGTGGAAACAGGCAAACAGACCGGTTTTCACGTATCTCAAATCCCGGGGTTTCTACGCCGGCGTTCAAGTCGACGGGACGGTTGTTATTGAGCGGACGGATGAGAATGCGCGGTTTTATGGCGAAAGGATTGGTGTGTCTGACATATTGGCCGGAAAGGCACGCCATCCGCCGCCAGAGATCAAAGTCTTGATGGAGACGCTGAAGGCCGCAGAGGGGAAGAACGACGTCGACAGCGCCTTGATGGAGGAGCTGGATGGTCAGCTTGCGCCGGGGGATCTCACCGTGGAGGATTCGGACGGCAAGATGTTCGGCGTGCCGGAGCCAGATGATCCCGATCCATATGGTGTGCATGCTCTTGAGAAAGAGGGTCTGGACATCCTGGAGGCTGGGAGTCGTCAACGGCCCTCAAGTCTACAGTTCGAGTACAGTCCCAGCCCGTCAAGCCCTACGTACAGCAGATTTCACCGGAGGAGTCTCGGCGCTGCTGGCACAACGAATCGCGCGGGTTACACTTCCCGGTCATCACGCAGACAGACAATGAACTCGCATTATACGACGTCCGATGCAGGCACTCAGACGGGCGATGATGACGCCTTCGTGCAGAGAGTGCGCTCCCGTTCAGATGGATTCATCGATCAGAACTTGCAACACAGGGACCAAAGTCACGAGTCCGATCAGTTTCACGATGTTGATACGGGAGAGGACGACGGGTTTGTAAATGAGTACGTGCAAGGTAATCCGTGGAAGTCTAATGATGAGGTGACTAGCAGAGACTCGGGCGTTGCTATGGAGAACGAAATAAAGGCAGGTCAGGAGAAGACTGGACAGGCCGCGGACACAAAGTTACGAGGAAGCAGTCCTGGTAGAAGGTCGCTCGTGCCACCAATGTTACCACCGAGGTAGTTAATATGCGGAGCTCACGTCATTAATAAGTGTTAAATTATCACTACTACTGGTCACAAGCTGCTGTGTCGCCATGATGGCGCGATATGTGAATACGACAGAAGAGTAGCAACATCATTTATAGGCCAGTTCCAGAAGTATATTTGAACCAAGATATAGCTTTCATAATCGGTTCAGTTAAACCTGAAACCCCTCAAACAAACCCTCAATCTGGGCGGCTCGCCTCGCTGCATCCTCAATGTCCACCCCTTGCTCCCCCTTCACGCCTTGCTTCCAATCCCCATACGCGTACAGGGCCACTTGAACGGTCCTTCCCCGGACAGGAACCTGCTTCTGAACATCGCTCCAATCCCAAGGTACGTCTTCCACAACATCCGTGTCAAAGCGGTGGACTTGGATCTGAGCGTCTGCCGCATCCGCCTGGAGAGAAACGCCTGAAGCGCTTACTAGCCGAAGTTCACCTTTGGTACCGTGTACAGACCATGTGAGTGATGGCGTAGATGGGAATGGCTGTCCGCGGCGGAACGAGAAGGAGACGCTTGCGTTGGGGGAGGTCTGTGCTGAGGGTACGAGGCGGCCTGTGATTGAATGAATTAGCCAAATTGGATCAGAACCGTAGACGAAGTGTATTTTGGGGGGGGGGGGGGGGGGGGGCAATCTTTAAC